>JAOTQR010116347.1:0-23510 GCA_025774065.1 Solanum ossicruentum | reverse complement strand
CCAACTCTGTTATTTTCCCCTCATTCTCCCTTTTCTTCTATTTCAAGCTTTTATGGGTGTGTTCTTTTCATTTTTCTACTTTTCTCCTGGGTTTTACACTTCATTTTTCTCTTTAACTCACAAATAAGGCATCACTTATTTTTCTAGCACCCAATACATGATTTTTCCCCTTTTTTCCATATCACTGAATTTCCCCTTATATTTTTTGCAACCACCCCTCAATTTAGGCTTTTGGCCTGAGTTGAGGTGCACAATATCCATCCTCAAAATCAGTGCCACTTTTCCTAGCCACCCGCAACTTAGGCATTTTTCCTCAGTCAAGATGCAATAATGTCCAAGGAAGGACCAGGGCCTATTTCAGAATTTCACAACTAACAAGGATAGGTTAATCAGGTGTTTGCAAAGAATTGGTACATGTTAGGCTCAAACATTAGGAACAAAGGATATACTACAATTTTGGTTTGTCATTTAGGCTAAGTGAGATTTTAAGAACAATGGCCTAAGATCTTTTCCTGATCCAACTAATCTACAGTCCAACTTAGAGCAACTTGGAAAGTTCTGAAATAGCACATGACACATGAATTTAGCAATTCAAAGCTCACACTCACATAGCACTGACTACATTATCAACAAAAGACTCTCGTATCATATTTTTTATCTCAACTTATCCTCACTTATCAGAACAAACATTATCTACCACCTAAAACTGCATGGTTTCTATCTAGACTACTAATCAAAATTTTTGTAGGTATCATTTTTCAAACAAAACACACGAACATGCTGTACGCCACAAGTATTGGTACTATATGCTACAAGTACTACCTAAACATCCTAAATGTACTCATTCAACAGAAAGTAAGTATCCATGGGGAAAAGAACACAGGCAAGAAAACCCCAGGATCAAAGTTTGGGGTAGTTATTGGACCCAAGCTACTCAGACTTCACTGAGGCCCATAAGTACCCATACCCCATTGAAAAAGATGTGTGTTGTCCTCAATGCATACAACCCAAGCAAAATAAAACTTAAGGGGTCAAAAATCATACATGGGCGCCTAAGTGCTACTATCCATCTTGGTTGCCTCCCAAGCAGCGCCTGATTTATTGTCATGGCACGACATAGATGGCTTGAGTACTTAGACTTCCTAAAGATCCCATTCTTCCACAATTTTTATTTCTTCCACGTTTCAAAGG
This sequence comes from Solanum ossicruentum, assembly GCA_025774065.1. Classification (NCBI taxonomy): domain Eukaryota; kingdom Viridiplantae; phylum Streptophyta; class Magnoliopsida; order Solanales; family Solanaceae; genus Solanum; species Solanum ossicruentum. The sequence continues at coordinate 22,319 of JAOTQR010116347.1, read as the reverse complement.
TACGGCTTGACTCTTTGGCCATTTCCTTGAAAGTTTCCTACATTTCTTCTCTCCAACTCAATAGCCCTATGATCAAATATGCACTTCTCTGAAGGGTCCCAACCATCTGGATTTGAGCTTCCTAGGGAACAACTTTAATCTTGAATTATAGAGTAGCACCAAGTCCCCTGGTACAAAATGACAGTTCTCTATGTGACGATCATGTTGTAGCTTCATTCTTTATTTGTACAAGGCTAAGCTCACGTATGCCATTAAGCAAAACTCTTCAAGCTCATTGAGTTAGCTCAACCTAGAGTTTACTTCATCATTCCAATCCAAATTAAACTTCTTCAGCACCCACATTGCTTTATGCTCAAGTTCCACTGGCAAATGACATGCCTTTCCAAAGACAAGTTAGTAGGGAGACATGCCTATAGGGGTCTTGAATGCTATTAGGTATGCCCATAATATGCCATCCAGCTTTCGCAATCTGTCCAATTTGCATTCGTAGTCTTTGATAGAATTTGTTTAATTTCCTTATTAGACACCTCCACCTGCCCCCTCATTTGAGGATGATAAGAGTCTTCACCTGATGTTTCACCCCATTCTTTTCAAGAAGAGCCTTAAAGAGCCTATTGCAGAAGTGAGAACCTCCATTGCTAATGATTGCCCGAGGGAAACCAAACCTAGAGAAGATATTCTTTGTTAAAAATGTTGTGACATTTTTTTCCTCATTATTTGATAGAGCTACAACCTCAACCCACTTTGATACGTAATCCACAATGACTAAGTTATACTTATTTTCATATGAGCTAACAAAAAGGTCTCATAAAATATGTCCCCATACATCAAATAACTCAATCATCATAATGGGGTTTAGATGGAGCTCATGTTTGTGGGAAACACCACCATCTCTTTGGAACCTATCACATGCTTCGGCATAGATGTGGGAGTCTTGGTGGATAGTGGGCGAATAATACCCACATTATAAGATCTTGTGTGTTGTCCGAACTCCACTATGATGCCCACCTGCCAATGATGAGTAACATGCCTCAAGGATGTTTATCATCTCGATCTCAGGAACACAGTGATGAATAATCCCATCCAAAAATACATAAAATAAGTATGGGTCATGCCAAAAGAACTTTCTCACATCAGACATGAATTTCCAACGTTAATGTGTGTTCAGATCGGGCGGCACAATATCATCTACCAAGTAGTTTGCATAGTATGCAAACCATGGTATTAAGTCATGGGATGCTACTAACATTCTCTCATCTGAAAAAGAATAATTGATCTTCAATCTATCATCAAACTTTGTTATTTCCCCATCCTCTAATTTGGAAATGTGATTTGCGACCAGATTTTCTGTCCCTTTTCTATCGATGAGGTCAAAGTTGAATTCTTGTAGGAGAACTAACCACCTTATCAACATTTGTTTGCATTATTCTTTGCCATCAAATATCTTAGTGTTGAGTGGTCTATGTGCACCACCACTTTAGCCCCCAATAGATATGACATGAATTTCTCGAATGCAAATACCACCGCGAGTAGTTCCTGCTTAGCGATAGTGTAATTCTTCTAGGCCATATTTAGGGATTTGCTAGTAGAATATATGAGATGTAGTATCTTCTTTTGTCATTATCCCAAAACTACACCTAGCGCAACCCCACTTGCATCACACATAATCTCAAAGGGCTTGGACCAATTTGGAGTTACAATCGTTGGGGTTGAAATCAACCTCTTCTTTAATTCTTCAATTCTTCAAAGGATTTGAGGCATGAGTCATCAAAAATGAATTTAGCATCCTTCTCCAACAAATTTCACAAGGAGTGTGCAATTTTAGAGAAGTATTTTATGAATTACCGATAAATTTTGCATGTCCCAGGAAGTTCCTCACACCCTTAACTGAGATGGGTAGGGGAAGCTTCTTGATCACCTCTACTTTAGATCTATTGACCTTGAACCTTTTGTTGGATATCTTGTGTCCTAACACAATGCCCTACTTCACCATGATGTGACACTTTTCCCAATTCTGCACTAGATGGCTTTCCTCACATCTTTGCAAGACAGCGTGCAAATGGTTCAACCAGTCTTCAAATGTGTCTCCAACATACTAAAGTCCTCCATGAAGACTTTAATAGTGTCCTCTACCATATCTCAGAAGATGGACATCATGCATATCTAGAATGTCACTAGGGTGTTAAACAGCCCAAATGGCATCCTGTTGAATGTGAAGGTGCCATAGAGGTATGTAAATGTCATCTTCTCCTGACCCTCTACAGCAATTTTGATCTAATTATATTTTGAATAACCATCAAGGAAGCAATACCAATCCTTTCTAGCTAGTTGGTCCAAAATCTTCTCCACAAATGGCATAGAGAAATGATCTTTTTTAGTTGACACATTGAGTTTTCTGTAATCCGTGCACTACCTCCATGCGGTGACTGGCTGCATCATGATCTACTTGTTGTTGGCATTTGGCACCATTGTGATACCATTTCTTTTTGGAATGCTCTAAACCAGACTCACTCATTCACTATCGGCAATCGGATAGATCACTCCTACGTCCAACCATTTGATGATCTCCTTGAGTATAACCTCTAGCATAGGGGGTTGAGACTCCTTTTGTGCTCAATACTTCGCTTGTAGTGCTTAACAATTGGATTTTGTGGGTATATATACAGGGAGGGATACCAATGATATTTGTAATCGTCCATTCAATGTCCATCTTGAACTGTTTAAGCACTAGGACAAGGGCGTTCACCTGCTCATCATTCAAATCCGCAGAAACTATAATTGGAAAAGTGTTGTTGGCTCCCAAAAATGCATATCTCAGAAGTGCTTGAAGTGCCTTCAACTCTAATATCGTTGGTTCTTCTATGGATACCTTTGTAGGTGGTGACTCCCATTTCTATAGGTCTAACTCTAGCTTGTTTGGCGCCTAAGGCCATAAGACACCTCTAGAGAACTTACTGTCTCCTTATAATATACGATGCCATCACTGTCAAAGTTCATCAGCACCTCTTCTGAGGTGTCAATACACAATCTCACCTCAAATTGTACTTTTGGTTCAGCATCATCAACAGTCTCAATAACAGAGACCACTCTCAAATATTTTCTTTCTTTGCCTGATGACAGATGTTGAACATGACCTCATCTTTCCCAAATCTAAACTTGAGTTGGCCCTTCTCCATATACACTAAAGTGAGTCTAGTGTCTAAGAAAGGCCTTTCCGAGATGATAGAGACTTCAAAATCAACTGGTAATCCAGGATCACAAAGTCTGCGGGGAATATGAACTTAACTTTAACCAGCACATCATATAGTATCCCCACAAGCTTCTTCACTGTGTGATCAGTCATTAACAATCACAAGTTCGTCAGAGTATAGGCTCCTAATCCTAGCTTCTAGAAGACTGTAACGGGCATCAGATTAATGCTAGCACCTAAATCACATAGGGCCCTTGCCAACTCCACATCTCAATTGTTGTTGGGTATGGTGAAAGCGTCGGGATCTTGTCGCTTCTAAACCAAGGACCTCATAGCAATAGCACTATAATATTGAAGCTCTGGGGAGAGTTCTTGTCTCACGGTGTACTTTTTAGTAACCATGTCCTTCACATACCCTAGCATCTTCTCCAATTCCTTAATGAGAAAATGTTGATGGAGAGTTGCTTCAGCATAGAGACAAAGTGCTTGAACTTGTCGTTCTACTCCATTTATTTGATTCTTTAAGGGAAGGGAGGAGGAGGGCCAGGAATGTGCTTCAACTTATGTGGTGACTTAGCAGCTTCACTCACCCCATCATTGCCACGGTCATCTCCTAAATCTATATCTTTGGCCACAATGACCTCCTCTAGAAAATCATCCTCATCAATTGGCCTAGGAGGATCAATGGTGCTCTTTCCACCTCGAGTAGTAACTACCATATCCTGCCCTTCATTCTTAGGGTTCTGAACTACATTACTAGGCAGTGTACCCTTTTGATGTTGATTGAGTTGAGTCGACACTTGACCAAACTATTATGCAAGTTGTTTGATAGCCATAGATTGAGACTAAATCTTCTGATTAATATTGGAAATCACAGATTTCATACCCCTCTGAGTCTCATCTTGTGTCTCAGCTTTCTTCAACAGGCGATCAAACATCTCAATTCTTGAGCTACTTGTACCTGTATTGTGGTTATGTGGTGGCATATAGAGACCATTTTTGAAGCTATCTCTGCGACCCCAATCTGCATCTCTCTCTGGACCCCTGTTCTAGTCATAACACCCTCTGCGGTTGTCCTTGAAAGCTCTATCTCTGTTGAAGTTCCGACCTTGGTTTCCTTGACCTTGGTGCTAATAGTACTGATTAGTCCGTTGGGCGTTGGTCCAGAAACACCCTATCTGATCAGCAATAAAGCAGGTGTCCTCCTCATACTAAGCCTCATCATACATGGGTGCACGTAGAGGTTGATGAACCACCGTATTGACTTGCTTCTAGTTTTGCTTCATCATCACCTCTATACCTATGTGGATTCGGGCAAGCTCTTACATAATTTCTTCATTTATCTTTGCTTGCTCTAAACCAACACTAACAGCGCACGAACTTTTTTTAGATGCGCTATCTCTCTGCCCATGCACGATTAGTCTTGACCACTATCTCCATCCTTTCAGCTATCCTTGAAAATCGCTCATCTAAGAACATGCCCCCCATAATAGTGTTAGTACAAGCCTGACTATTCTCATCAAGGGAAAGGTAGAATATCTCCACTAAGGCATCATCAACTATCTTGTGGTCTGGGACACTCTTCAAGCATTTGGTGAACCGCTCCCCAGTAGTACTGATCGAATCACCAGGAAGTTGCTCAAAGTTGTTGATCTGTTCTTTCAACTTGATCTTCTTCGATCTAGGGAAGTACCTCTCCAAAAAAAGGCTTCTGCAAATTTGCCAAACTAGTGACCGAACTCTATGGGAGCTCAAATACTCATAGTATTTCATTTTCAGTAAGAGATAATGGGAAGACATGAAGTCCCACAACATCCATAGAGAGATTATGTGTTCCCATCACACTTTTGTAGATGAATACAACATTATGTAGATGGCTATGAGGATCATCCGCTAGTAAGCATGCAAACATCCCACTATTCTGCAGCATATGAAGCAACCCCTTCGAGACTATGCACTTTGTGTTGGCCAGTAGTGGTGGCAACACAATAGCTCCAGTCACCTCCATAGCCATAGGATTTAGCCTGTATTTATTCTACTGATAAGCGTTGGCATTAAAATCTTGTGGCTATGGAGCAATGTCCTCAAGAGAAGGTGGGTTCTCATGATCAACATTCTCATTCTCATTCCTGTTCAGAGCTACATTGGTCGTGTCAGTGTCATTATCTTGGTCCATTCTCCTCAACATTATGTGGATCTCTAGGTCGAATGGAGTCAACAGTCTGCCTCGACTTTGCGTGTTAAGCATACACAACACTTACACCTACAAAGAAACAAAAATAATAAAAAACATAAAATGTGAGAAATAAGGACTAATACCCCAATCACTACGAATTAACTAATTCTAGCTATATTCCTCGATAATGACAGTAAAATCTGGATGTCACCCAAGTTACACCTCCTTTTGAGGATAAAGCGGTCATTGTCAAGAAATAGAACCTAACCAAAGTTACGGGTCAAACCCAAGGGAATACGTAGACTCAACAGAATTCAATTAATGTAATTTGAGTGATTAACCGACTTAATTTCTCGGGAACCGGGGTTTGCAATAATCAATGGAAAATAAACCTAGCTAACACAAGCGTGAAATCAATATGGAGAGAAACTAAGGTATTATATTCCATGTGATTCCCTAATTTAATATCACCGGATAACCTAATTTTTTTCTAGCGTGTAGCATGGAGGATGGCAAGTTAACTTCACCAAACGCTTTGGTCCAGGCGAGAGGTGAATTTCACTTGTGACTTGGTCCATCTCTACAGTGTGTGTTACTAACCCTTACCTATTATCCCCAGTACAAACTCCCCTTGGCCTAATTCGGTTGATTAGATAAGAGCACGTCAATCGAATCCTATTAGTTAATCTCTTTTCCTATTCATTACTACCTTGATCCAGTCAGTAACACTAGGCGGGTTCTAATGTTGGCCACCACTAGAAAACATGCAAAATGAAGAGAGTTAATGAATGCATATATGCACACTTTCCAAGAATTATGAATTATCCAGTTTTACCTTGTTAATTCTTCATAGTTCCCATAATCCAAGTTTTGGATTTAGTTGCTCATACTTTGTGTCGATGCAAGACTTATGAATTGGAATAACATAAAAGAGCAAATCCAACTTCAAAGAGAATCATAAGATTGAAGATAAAATCAAAGTACAAGTGTTCTCAAAACTATCCAATGTAATCTCACTATTTTATCTGTCTAATTACTGAGTTTTCTGTATATTATACGAAAACTTATGAAAAATAACCACAAAATCCTATTTATAATATTTAAAATACATGTACTAAACATAATAGGATAACTGGGCTGGCACACCTCATGAGCAGGTTACGAGCCATATTGCATTCCACAACCTGTAATAATGGTCTCATATAGTGCTGATGGAAAAAATAGAACTTCAAGTCTACGACATCCGCTTTACGACCCGTAAAGTGGTTTATGACCCGTAGAGGAGTTTCGTCTGATGAATCTTTAGAAACTCATCATCTCTGATCCTCAAGGGATGAACCATGTTCTACAACTCGTAGATCATTCCATGACCCATTTGCATGTTCATAGAATCAACTTCATAAAATCAGCCCCTCACTAGATTTGTCCATGAAACCACTTCATGACCCGTAGAATGAACTACGACCTGTAAAGGGTCTCGTACTGCATAAAAGTTTAGCAGCTTTTGTATTTCTTCCCAAAATCAAGACCAACCCTGGAATCCTGCAAATTATAACATGAAAAGACATAAAACCAACTAACATCACATTGAGAACATACAAAATTCCAAGTTTTAAGCATCAAAAGTGTTGTCTTTTGACAACACATCACTATACCATCCTCAAGCTTTTCCATCGCATCACTTCAAGTCTGGGTAGATAGTTTGTAACTTAATTCCCTTTCCCTTTTCTACTAGTGACTTCAAAGTCAAACTCTTAGAGAACTAGAGCCCAATTAATTAACCTTTGTTTAGAAATTTTGTTTTCCATCAAGTACCTCAACATTGAATAGTTAGTATGCACAATGACTTTGGTTCCCAACAAATAAGATCTAAACTTCTCAAAGCAAAGACCATAGCAAGTAACTTCTATTTGACAATAGTATAGTTTTTTTGTGCTACATTGAGGGCTTTACTAGTATAGTACATGGTATGTAGGATCTTTTCTATTTGCTACCCTAACACTACACCAAGTGCAACCCCACTTGTATCACACATAATCTCAACTGGCTGAGTCCAATCCAGTGTAATAATAATAGGTGATAAGATCAACTTGTGTTTTAACCCTTCAAAGGCTTTAAGATACTTCATCAAACATGAACTTCGTATCCTTCTTGAGAAACTTGAACAGTGGGTGCATTCTCTTAAAAGTCTTTAAAGAACCTTCAGTAGAAGCCTATATGCCCTAAAAAAACTCCTCATAAATTTAATAGATATAGGTGAAGGGAGCTTCTCGATCACCTCTACTTTGGCCTTATCAACTTCAATACCTTTGATGGAAATTCAGTGACAAAGAACCATATCTTCTTTTTCTATAAAATGACATTTCTCCAAATTTAGCACAAGATGGCAATCTTTACACTGCTTTAGCATATCATGTAGGTGCTTTAAGAAGTCATCAAAAGAGTCTTCAACAACTCTTAAATCATCATAAACAGCTCAATTATGTCCTCTCCTATGTCAAAAAGATGGACATCATGCATCTTTAAAACATGGCCAGTGCATTACATAGTCCAAAGGGCATCCTTTTGAATAAAAAAGTTCCACAATGACATGTAAAGGTGGTCTTCTCTTGATCTTTTGGTACTATAGAAATATGATTGTAACCATTAAGAAAATAGTACTAGTGTATTCCGGCACTACTATCTAGTCCATGAACAACATAGGGAGGTGATCTTTTCTCAGTAAAAGTGTTGAGCTTGCAATAGTCCATGCAAACCCTCTAGCCTGTGACTGGCCTCACGGAATCAACTCATTATTAGAATTAGGAACCACCACGATATTTCCCATATTTGGACAGGACTTACCCACTCACTATCTATAATAGGATAAATCACACCAACATCCAACCATGTCATAATCTCCTTGCGCACAACCTCTTACATAAATGGGTTTAGACATCTCTAGTGGTCAATACCTAGCTTATAGTCTTTGACAAGTTTAATTTTATGAGTGTAGATGCCTAAAGGGATGCCAATGATGTCAGCAATTATCCATCCAATAGCTTATTTGAAGCGCTTAAGGACCAAAACTGCCTCTACCTGTACATCATCATAATCTTCTATAATCATCACTGGTAGATTCTTATTTTTCCCAAGAAATACATATTACTAATGGGATAGAAGAGCCTTCAACTCTAAAACTGATGGCTCTTCAATGGATGGTCTTGTGGGTGAAGACTCTCGATTATCTTAATCCAACTCTAGTTTGAGTGGACGCCTATAGTATCCTTGAGCCTGAAGTATGTTAATAATCTCATCATAGCCTAGAATGCCATCACTTTTAAAATTAGTCAACACTGCTACAAGTGCTCCAACACCCAACCTTTCTTCAATAAGAATTGTTGGTTCCCTTTTGTCAATACTTTCAATCATAGAAACAACTCTTTTATCATCATGTTGCTTCATAGACTGAAAAACATTGAAAAAAACCTCTTTTTCCTTCAATCTAAACTTGAGTTGTCCCAATTCCATATCTAATAAAGGTCGTCTAGTGATGAGGAATAGTCTCCCTAAAATGATTGGAACATCAAAGTCAACCTAATAATGAAGAATCAAATAGTCTGCCGAGAATATGAAATTCTCAACAGAAACAAGGACATCATAAAGTATCCCTACAGGTTTGTTGACCAGCCGATCTACCATCAACAACTGCATTGTAATTCGAATAGGGACTTCTAATCCAACTTCTTTATACATTGCAAGAGAATTAAGTTTATGCTGTCTCTCAAAGAACATAATGCCTTCATAAAGTTGAATACCCCGGTAGTACACGAAATTGTAAATGCTCCAGGATTTTCCTCTTTCTACTAATGTGATCTAGTGATAATGTCTCCATAATGGTGAATGTCGTGTGTATGATCTTGACTCACCATCCTATTTTTTATAACTAGATCCTTCATGAACTTAGCATACTCGGCAGTTTTTTTAATGCGTTAATAAGAGGAACATTTATCGAAATTGTTTTAGCATGGAGATGAAGTTCTAAAATTTTTCCCTCCTCATTCCTCTTCAGTTCTAAGTGAAAGTGGTGCAGGCCTTGGTATGGGAGTTGGTGATTTAGGGGTTTCGCTCATCATCTTTGGGTTATCCTTCTCTATTGTCGAGATGTATATTGCTCCTTATTGTCTCCTCATTCTCTTTTACATCATCCTCCACCACTATTGACATTAGTGGGTCCATGGTTTTCTTTCCACTCTAAGTCGTCATTGCCATGCAATGTCCATCATTCTTAGATTTTACACCAAGTTGTTTTGCAGTGTACCCTTTTGGTATTGGTTGAATTGTGAAGGCAACTGACTGAATTGTTGCTCCAACTACTTGATAACAACAACATATGACTCAATTTTTTGATTGATACCCGATATGCATGCTTTTATCTCCTTCAATGTCTCATCCTATGTATCTACCTTCTTGAGTAATTTGCCAAACATCTCCTCAATTCTAGAACTACCAACTCCACTATCACGATTTTTGAGTGGAGTGTGTGATCCATTCCTATCATTATGATACCCATCTCTATGTGTCCAATCACCCTTTTTGTCTTAGGCCCTGTTTTTAATCATAGTAACCTCCCTGATTAATATTATTATCATAGTTGTTGTTGTCTCTATTGTAGTTCTAACCTTGATTCTCTTGACCTTGGCACCAATGAACCTGATTGAATCCTTGGGTGTTGGTCTAGAAACCTCTATCTGAATATTAATGAAGCATGCATTCTCCTCATAAGCAAAGTCATCATAGATTGGTTCCCTTGCTTGTTGACTTACTACATTAACTTGCTCTTGGTTTTGCTTCATTAACAACCCAACATTAGTACTGATTGGGGCTAGCTCTTGAAGCACACCATGATTGATCTTTGCTTGCTCCAAATTTGTGCTAATTGAGAAGGATCTCCTTGTCATTTCAGTATCTCTAAAGCCCCATGCTCGGTTAGTCTTGGCAACCTTTTCAAGTCTCTGGGCAGCCTCTGGAAAAGTGCAATCTATCATCCAATGGTCTGTACAAGGTCTCTAACAAAGAATCATTTGTGATTTTGTGGTCTAGAACAATCCTGAAGTACTTATGGATCGTTCTCATGTTGCACTAATAGACTATGCATATGTTGGAAGTTGTTGATGCGACCCTTGAGTTTCAACTTCTTTGATGTTGGAAAGTATCTCTAAGAAATCTTTTTGCATTTTCACCCATGTTGATTTGACTGGTATAGGAGTTATGATAACCATATTATTGCCTCGCCAATAAGAGACAATGGGAAGATATTAATTTCAACGAAATCTATGGATAAGTTTTATTCTCCCTCATACTCTTATAGATGAACATTTTATGCAGGTGGTTTGTAGATCCTCAAATGGTAGCCCTAAAAATTGCCCTCGATATTGTAACATTTGTAAATCCCGCTGGATATGACAAACTTAGTATCCGCCGGTAGAGGTGGTAACACAATGGTGCCTGTGACATCTACTATAGTCGGATCAAGTTCGTAGTTGTTCCATGCACCAACATTGTCTCTTTGCACTAGCGGATGGTTTACCTCTTGAGGTGAAGGTGGGTTCTGTTCATTAAAGAGTAGGTTCTGATGGATATTTTCCTCTTATCTTCGAAGCTGTCTATTGTGTCGTTTAAGTTGTGAGTAGCATTATCTTGGGTCATTCTTCTCAAGGTTCTTTGTAGCTAAGGATCGTATGGAGTCAAGGGACTACCTCGACTATGTGTGCTAAAGATACATTGTACTTGTATGTTGTAAAAGAACAAAAACAACCAAATACGTAAAATACAAAAATAAGGATTTGTCTCAAATAACTTCAACTAAACTAATATAAAAGTTGTATTCTCTGGCAACGATGCCAAAATTTGATTATGCCCAAATTACACCTCCTAATCAAAGCATAAGCAGTCACTGTCAAATATAGAATCTAACTTTAGTTAGGGAATCCCACGAGGAATAAGGTCTAGACTTAGGGTAGACTACCGAATTTGAGTTTAATCATCTTATTTCTAAGGAGGAGTTTGTAAGAATGAAGCACTATATAAAATCTATGCTAATGTCAATTTGTACTCAAGTATTTTAAAATCGATGAAAGGATGCAATTATGGTATTATGTTCTCCATGAATTTATACCGCAATATAACCTCATAATTGTAACATTTTCTAGTATGTATCATGTCGAACTAGTAAGTTATGTTCACCTAAGTCCTCATCCTGGCAACTAGATGAATTTCACCATGCAACTTGGGTCATCTATGTGGATGCATTACTAACCCTTACTATGGTCCCAGAGTTAGCTATCCCTTGGGTTGTTCAAGCTAAATAGATGTGTGTGGGTTGTTCAAGATAAATAGATGTGTGTAATCATGTTAGATATCGGTTATTTATCCCTTTTCCCATTTGTTACCCCCTTGGTTTAGGAAGTAAGAATAAGGTGAGTTCTAACATAGAACTCCATTAAAAGGCAATCAAAATAAAGAGATAAATAATGCATGCATGCACACTTTTCTAGGATCATAAATTATTTGATTTTACTTTGTTAATTCTTCATGGTTCCCACAATCCTATTTGTAGATTTAGGTGTTCATATCCATTGTATTAAATTCGAGAATGATTGATATTTGCATAATTAAGAACTTACAATGAAGAATTTGTATAATGAAAATTCAAAATTTTCACTTGAATTGCAAAATGAATGTCATCAAAAAGAATGAAAAAACTCCAAAAGAATAGACACAATGATTTTCTAGGTACTCAAAATAAAAAAGTGTCTAACATTCATAACTAAAACTTAAAATCCTATATATAGACAAAGAAAATAAAATGCTACACAAACAAGAAAAACTAGATTCATACTGGACCACGAGCTAATCTACAGGTCGTGAATGCCTTCAAGGCTCATGGTATGGATTGTAGATAGCCTTGTCTCGAAATTGGGTGTACGATCATCAATCTACATCTCAATATTTGATTCACGAGTTATAGTCTTCTTCTCACTAGAATGATGAATTTCAGCCTCTCCTTTTCACAAGTTGGTTTACGGGTCATAGTCTATACTACAACTTGTATTGTACCTTTGTAGTTCCTCCATTTTTCAGTGTTCATTGTTTCTTGTCCACGAGCATCATCTATGGCTCATGGATCAAATCACGTCCCATAAATGGGCTCGTACATGGCCAAAAACTAGCAATGTCTGTAACCTTAACCAAAATTATCCCAAATCCTGTTTCCTACAAAATGGAACATAAAGGCACATCAAATCCACTAAATCGCACCAGAGAACACATAAAATTCTAAGTTTAAAGATATCGCATCTTTGTGGTACATCATAATGGTATTGATGATAATTGTGTATGTGAATTTGAGATGATTTGACAAATGATGGTGGTTGTGGAAAGAATCTTTATGAATATAATGATTGACAATGTGATTAGTTGTGTTTGTTGTTGATGATAGCTGGTAATTTGTAGCAGAATGATATTGATAGTTAATGGTATGGTGAATGATGATGTTGATTAGCAATATATAATTGAGTAATAGTAGTAATTATTGATATTGGTTAGTGAATGCAATAATGATTGATAGCGGTGATAACAAATGATGACTAATAGGGATAATGATTGATTTTGGTGATTAGTGGTAATGATGGTCGTGGTTGCAATGAGAAAAGTGGTTATTGATGGTCAGTGAAATGCCCCACATGTACTTCGAAATGCCCTATAATCATAATTTCTACATCTCTCAAAATTTGTGCATAATTTTGAAAATCCAACTTCATATTCTCAAAATGGGTAAACCCAGATTTTAGAAGACCCATAGTGAAAAATAATTTTCTCTAATTTTTCATAATCCAATGTTTATCAAAGCCCTAGCCGCAATGTGCCAGGGGCGCTAACTAGTGTAAATGTTGCTTCATATATGGTCCACATCGTGCTAGGGGTGCGCACCATTGTATTATTTTCCTTGGTTTTTCTATTTTGGCCAAGGGCACTGGGGTCATAGCCCCATGCCCACTTAAACGTGAAATCACTCATACTTAGCCATTTTTCAACTCTATAACTCTCTAAAACCTCTCTAAGACTCTATCAATTCCCTCATTCAAAACTAAGAACTTCAAGCTCAGATTAGGAACTCAACGACTCATTTCAAGCTCTAAGTCTACTTCAAGCTCATTTCAAGGAATTCAAGGTTTAAGGTATGTGCATCTTCATCCATGGGTCCTTTCACCCATGGAGCCCAACCTTCCCTTTTTATGAAAATTGCATGTTTTCAAGTTATATTACTTATGTGTATCTATTATTATGAATTATGAGCATAAATCATGTTGGGATTTTACCAAGTATTGATTATATGCCAAGCTTAGTCCATGAACTGATTATATCTATTGAGACTGTGCATATTTTGAGCTATGAAATCATGAACTACTATGAACTTTTGTGAGGGATTTCAAGGTACCCCACATGAGGGATTACTACCATGTTAGTGGGTTGATTTACATTGAGCTTACTCATTTTGTTTTACTCTCGAATTGCATGATTTGGGAACAAGCATCATGAACCCACAGTGTGTTTGATGAAATGACATGACAAGAATTCTCAAGTTATTGATGATTTATTACATGGTTTGCAAGTCAAGTGACTATATGATGATTAAGGGCTTTCAAGTATGTATTGAATTCATGAAAAGTATTTATGATGTTACAAGTATCAAGTCAAGCCCTATTTTCAAGATTTTTACCTCTTGTGACTATTTCATATTAAAACAAGGGTTCATGTCTTATTATTTCTCATGTTCAAGTTAGGCTCACTATTATAGGTCAAGCATGTTTATAAGCTACTCAAGTCATGTTCTTACAAGCTATTCATGTTATGATTAAAGTATAATTATTTCAAGTATTCTGTGGAATTAGGTTTAGCACCGTGGATGGGATGTTGGCATGGACTATCTTCAAGGGTCCATACTCCTTTCCTCAAACTATGTGCCAACATAAGATTATACTTTACCCTTGCTATTCTAGTGGATCCATCTAGTGCACTTTATTATGAAATCCTTTTCGAAATGGGTCATGTTCACGTAAAGGAGGTTTACTTCATATGCAATAGGTCATGCTCCTGTAAGGTGAAGTATGTTTTACTTTGGCAAGTAGACCACCTCTTTACGTATGAGGGATAATCATCGGGATTCAAAGTTTTAGCTCACTTGGTCTTACTCATGTCGGTTAAGGTCTCTTCCCACATATGTATGATGTACTATGCAAATTAAATGATTTACAAGCATGTTTTATTAAAAGCATTGATCATGCGTGTCATCTTGAGGTTATATATCCATTACTTATGATTATGCATTTTGAATAAATTGGCCTATGTCATGTTGCATTGCATCCCACATACTTACTACATTCGGATGTACCAACGCATACTCTATGCCTACATGATATTACCATGTAGAGACTGGAGCTCCTTTTGATCATCCTCCTCCATGTGGCTTGCTCGATACTTCAGAGAAAAGCATTGGTGAGTTCTCAAGTCGAAGGACAATATCTAAATAACTCTTGATATGTTGAGACTTCTTTAAGTTGAACACTTGTTATTATGAGGGTAAGCCCGAAAAGTTTCTTGTCCCCTACTCCATTCTAAGATAGAGGTGTTATTGGACACTATGATGTACTTATGCTATTAGCTTGACTTTTTTATTGCTTTTATGAATATCAACACTTCTCTTAGTCCTACTTCCCTTTTTATTATATCTTGTAATGCTTATTTTGCTTCCGCAACCAAGGATATGTGATTGATATTCTAAGAAGCTTGTCTGGGGTGCCTTCGGATTCCCTACTCGCCGTATAACTTCTAGGCCCTAGCCTTGGGCCGTGACAAACTTAGTATCAGAGCACTAGATTGTTAATAGTCCTTGGGAATCCAACACACCGCGTCAATTAGAGTCTTATTCATGGTTGTGAAGCACGACACAACTATGAATGGGAGGCTACGAGGTGTTGAAGAAATGTTTCACTTCTTCATGGTTTATATCGTGCTTAAGGTGTGAATGTAAGGCTTTTACCCAAACGAATTCTCTTTGTTCTTCTAGATCATTCCTATACCGAGGGGAAGACTAAGGGGAGCCCATACTCCCAGGGAGCAACCGGCCCCTCCCGCTCCTCAAGCTCCTCAAGATGGAGAGGTAGCCCATGATGAGTTTCAGGATGCTAACATAATGTTGGCCTGTGTCATGACCAACCAAATGAACCAAGGGGCCCAAGCCCCTCATGCTCCCATTCTGGCCTCAAGGGTGAGGGATTTCACAAGAATGAATCCACCAGAGTTCCATGGGTCCAAGGCGGATGAGGATCCCAAAGAGTTCATTAATGAGGTGTATAAGGTGCTATCTATTATCGGGGACAATTCGGAGGAGAAAGCGGAGTTAGTGGCCTACCAACTCAAAGGTGTAGGCCAAACTTGGTTCACCCAATGGAAATTAAAGAGGAAAGAGGATGAGGCTAGTCCTTAGCAGGAGTTCAAAGCCGCATTCCTCAATCGGTTCTTCCCTATCAAGCTAAGAAAGGCTAAGATGATGGAGTTTATGAACCTTAAGCAAGCTTCCATGACTATGAGAGAGTATTCCCTCAAGTTCAACAATCTTTCCAAGTATGCTCCATATTTGGTGGCCAACCCTAGAGCTAGAATGAAAAAATTTGTGTTGGGAGTGTCTAACTTGGTTAATGAAGAGTGTCGTACCGCCATGCTAGTGAGTGATATGGATTTGTCTCGGCTCATGACATATGCCAAGCAGAGGGGGAAAAACTTAAAAGAGGAAAAGTGGTTAGTCCAAGAGGGCCTGATTTAAGGGTGGTTTCCAAGGTTCTAAGGGTGGTCGGTTTCCTCAACGCCACAAGTTCCAAGGCCAAGGGTCTTCCAATACTCCTAACGAGAGATTTGCTAATGATAACCTAAGATTCAAAGATGGTAATGGTGGTAGGTCTAACCCTAAGTCCCAAAAGTGTGGGAAACACCATGATGGCCCATTTTTGAAGAACTCTAATGCTTCCTTTGGTTGTGGTGAAATGGGTCACAAGGTTATTGATTTTCCTCATGCTCAAAACAAAGGTACAGTGGTTGTCCTCAAGGCCAAGGTGCTGATGCAGGTCAAATGGCAAAGGGAGGCCAACAAGGGGGTGCTCCAATGCAAAATAGGTTTTATGCTCTCCAAGGAAGACAAAGAGTGGAGGATGTGCCCAGGAGTGGAGGATGTGCCCGATATGGTTACCGATAGGTTAAAGGTTTTTGATTATGATGTATATGCATTGATAGATATGGGTGCCACACTTTCTTTCACTACTATCATGATCCAAGCCTAGGGCCTAGACATGATACGGCGAATAGGGAACCCGAAGGAACCCTGAACAAGCCTCTTAGCATATCAATCACACATCCTTGGTCGCAAAAGCAAAATAACAACAACAAGGGATATAAATAAGGGAGGCATGATTAAGGGAAGTCTTTGATAATCATAAAACATTCAAGAGTCAAGCTCATAGTATAAGTATATCAAAAATTCCAACACCTCTAACATGGAATGGAGCGGGGGCCAAGACACTCTCTGGGCTCACCCTCATAATAACAAGTGTCCAACATGAAAAGTCTCATATAGCAAGAGTAATAAATATTGTGTCCTCGGACTTGAGGACTCAATCGTACTAACCATATAGAGGATGATCAAGTGGTGCTCCATTCCCAACATGGTAACATCATGTAGGCATGGAGTATGCATTAGTACGTTTGAATATACTAAGTATGTAGGATGCAATGCAATATGACATAAGCCAATATTGTCAAAATATATAGTAATAAGCAATAGATAAGTGAGATCTCAATATGGCAAGCATGGTCAATACTTGAAGTAAAACATGCTTGTAAATCATCCAACTTGTATAGAACGTAATATATATGTGGGAAGAGACCCTAACAGACAAAAGTAAGACCATGCAAGCTACAACTTGGAATCCCGATGATTACCCCTCATCGGTAAAGAGGTGGTCTACTTCCCAAGGTAAACCATGCTTCACCTTATGGGAGCCCGTCCCATTTCAGAGAAGTAATCCCCCTTACAGGAACCTGTCCCATTTTAGGGTGGATTTCATGATAAAGTGCACTAAATGGATCCACTAGTATAGTAAGGGTAAAGCATAATCCTATGATGGCACATAGTTTGAGGAAAGGAGTATGGACCCTTAAAGATAACCCACGCAACATCTAATCCATCGGTGCTAAGTCTAATCCCATGGAATACTTGAAATAATCATAACTTTAATAACTCGTAAGAAACATGACATGAGTAGCTCATAAACATGCTTGACCTCTAATGGTGAGCCTAACTTAAAACATGAGAGTAGATTATAATCATACATGAACTCTTGCTTTAATATGAATGGCTTACAAGAGGTAAAACTCTTGAAATAGGGCTTAATTTGATACTAGTAACATCATAGATACTTTCCATGAATTCAATACATACTTGAAATTCCTTAATCATCATATAGTCACTTGACTTGTAAATCATGAAATAGATCATCAATAACTTGAGAATTCTTGACTTGACATTTTATCAAACACTTGGTGGATCCATTATACTAGTTCAAAATCATGCAATTCAAGAGTGAAATAAGATGCAAAAACTTAATGTAAATCGACGCACCAACATGTAGTAAAACCCTCATGTATGGTACCTTGAAATCCATCATCAAATCTCACAACAAATCATAGTTTCATAGCTCAAAACATGCATAGTCTCAATAGATATAATCAATCATGGTATAAACTTGAAATAGATAATCATGCATAATAAATCAACATTTCATAAAACCCCAAAATAATTCATGCTCATAATTTATAATAAGAGATACCCATAGGTAATACAATGTGAAAGCATGCAATTTTCATAAAAAGGAAGATTGAGTTCCATGGCTGAAAGAGGACCCCACGGATGAAGCCCACATCCTCAAACTTGGTTTTTTTTTAGATGAGCTTGAAGAGAACTTGGAGCTTGATGAGAATCTTTGAATTCCAAAGTTACGCTTGCAATCCTTGAATTTCGAATGGGAATTTTGATAAAGTGTTAGAGAGGTTTTAGAGAAGGTTTTTGAGCGATAGGGAGTTGAAAAATGGCTATGTATAGGATATTTCACGTGTAAATGGGAATGGAGCCATGAACCCAGTGCCCTTAGGCCAAAATAGAAAATTAAGGAAAAACTAACACTGGTCCGCAATGGGTTCCCATCGCAGACCAATCGCATACAGCTACTGTTTTCGAAAAATTAGCAAAAATTAATTTTCACTACGGGTCTTCTAAGATCTGGGTTATACCTATGTCTCACTTAATTGTACCCCGATCGAGAATATGAAGTTAGATTTTTGATATCACGCATGTATTTTGAGATATGAAAATTTCGATTATGGGCATTTCCGAAGCACATTTTTGGGGTATTTCAATATCTCCCCCTTGGGAACATTCATCCTCGAATATCAAAACAACATCCACAAGAGAAGTAATCATGAAGACTTCATCCCGACATGAATGCGACAAACACATTAAACATCATTCTAAAAAAGTCTCAACATGAACGGTGAAAATCATCATAAATTCGCTAATATGAATATGAATGCATGCAAAATGACATGAGGGTTGAAACTTGAGACTTGAAATCATATAGGGGACTTAAATTAGTACCTTCGGCTTGTGTAGAAAGAAAGAGATATCGATATCTCTTTCTCATGTCCGCCTCGGCTTCCCATGTGGCACTTTCAACTTGTTGGCTCCTCCAAAGGACCTTGACGGAAGCTACATACTTGTTTCTGAACCTCTCCACTTGTGTATCTAAATCTCCACCGGGGCCTCCTCATAGGTCAAATTATCTCCTACGGCACCCACAACATCCAAGGGGACATGGATCACCTACACACTTTCTCAACATGGTCACATGGAAGACCGAATGAACCATGTTCATCTCCATAGGTAACTCCAACTCATATGCAACCTTACCCACTCTTCTCAAAACTTTATAAGGACCCACAAACCTTGGGCTCAATTTTCCCTTTTTGCCAAACTGGACCACACCCTTCATGGATGGGACTTTCAAATAAAATCAATCACCAACCTCAAACTCAAGATCTCTTCTCCTCATATTAGAATTGGACTTTTGTCTACTTTGGGTTGTTTTCAATCTCTCCCTAATCAACCTCACATTCTCCAAGGCCTCCATGACCATATCCGTACCTAGCAAATCCATAACCCCCGCTTCAAACCACCCAACCAGGGATCTACAACATCTACCACATAAAGCTTCAAAGGGAGTCATACCAATGTTTGAGTGGTAGCTATTGTTGTAAGAGAACTCAATGAGTGAAAGATGTTCATCCGAATTATCCTTTAACTCCAAAACACAAGCCCTAAGCATATCCTCAAGAGTTTGGATAGTCATCTCGGCTTGACCATCCGTTTAAGGATGAAAAGTCGTGCTAAGCTTAGCCTTGGTAACAAGACCTCTCTGGAAGGACCTCCAAAAGTGAGAAGTGAATTTAGCACCCTGATCCGAAATGATAGACAAGTGCACCCCATGCAATCTAACCAACTCATGAATGTACAACTTGGCAAAATCATTGGCACCATAAGTAGTTTTGACCAGTAGGAAGTGAGCCAACTTTGTCATTCTATCCCTAAAAACCCAAATAGAGTCAAAATATTTCCTTAGTCTCAAGCAACCCAACCACAAAATCCATGTTGATCTCTTCCAACTTCCAAGTAGGAGTATCTATTTCTTGGGCTAAGCCACCCGGCCTTGATGTTTGGCTTTCACTTGTTGGCAATTATGACATCCCGATATGAACTTGGCAATATCCCTCTTCATACCACCCCACTGATACACTTCTCTCAAGTCTCTATACGCCTTTGTAGAATCGGGGTGCATGGAATAGGAAGAATTATGGGCCTCCTTCAAGATCAACTCTTTCAAGTCATCCACATTTGGCACGCACAATCTACCTTGGTCACCATCTTCCCCTAGGGAGAAAACCTCCAGTTTACCATCTCTCACCAGGGCCTTCAACTCTAGCAAGGCGGGGTCAAGATCTTGGTTTTCCTTTACCTCCTCAATCAAAGAAGATTTAGAACCATCAACAACTACTACACCCCCATTATCAACCTCAAAGAACCTAACCCCCCATCTAGCCAACTAGTGAACCTCTCTAGCCACCTCTTTGCCACCATCATCAACATGAGCTAGACTACTCATAGACACCCTACTTAGAGCATTGGCCACAATATTACCCTTTTCGGGCTAATAATGTACACTTATATCATAATCTTTAAGGAGCTCTAACCACCTTTTTTGTCTCAAGTTAAGATCTTTTCGGGTGAACGCATATTGAAGACTCTTGTGGTAGGTAAACACATCAATATGAACCTCATATAAGTAGTGACGCCAAATTTTCAAAGCAAATACCATGGCCGCCAATTCAAGATCATGGATGGGATAATTATTCTCATGAATCTTAAATTTTATACAGGCATATGCTATCACCTTACCATTTCGCATCAAAACACACCCCAAACCAATTCTTGAGACATCACAATATACAACAAATCCTTCTAACCCTCTCGGTAGAGACAAGATAGGCGTGGAGACAAGTTTATCTTTCAAAGTTTGGAAACTCTTCTCACATTCATTAGTCCACATTAATTTCTCCTTCTTTTGGGTCAACTTTTTCATAGGGGAAGCAATAGAAGAGAAACCATTCACAAACCTCCGTCCTCCAGTAATAACTTGCCAAACCCAAGAAACGTCTAATGTCAGATGGAGTCACAAGTCTAGGCCAATTTTTAGTCACTTCTTTCTTCTTAGGATCCATCCTAATGCCATCACCAAACACCACATGCCCTAGAAAAGAAAGCTTATTCAACCAAAACTCACATTTTTCATATTAAGCATACAACTTCTCCTCCCTCAACATTTGCAACACCATGCTCAAGTGATTCACATGCTTCTCCTCACTATGGGAATAAATCAAGATATCATCAATAAAAACCACCACAAACAAGTCAAGGTACGGTTTAAAGACCTTATTTATGAGATCCATAAATATAGCTGGTGCATTAGTCAACCCAAAGGACATAACCACAAACTCGAAGTGCCTATACCTAGTCTAGAAAGTCGTCTTGGGAATGTTACACTCCCTTACTTTCAATTGATGATACCCGGACCGAAGATCAATCTTAGAAAAGTGACTAGCCCCTTGAAATTGATCAAAAAGGTCATCAATCCTTGGTAGAGGGGACTTGTTTTTTATGGTGACTCTATTAAGTTGTCGGTAATCAATGCACATTCTAAGAGAACCATCCTTCTTCTTCACAAACAATACTGGTGCACCCCAAGGTGAATTACTAGGCCTTATGAAATCCTTTTCCAACAAATCACTTAATTGATCATTTAATTCCTTCAATTCTATTGGGGCTATACGTTAAGGGGGAATAGAAATGGGCTGAGTATCAGGAAGGAGGTCTATGCCAAAATCTATTTCCCTTTCAAGAGGGAAATTGAGAAGCTCATCAGGAAAACATCAAGAAACTCATTAACAACCGGAACTGACTCAATAGGAAGGGCTTTGGACTCAACATCCCTAACCCTCACAAGATGGTAAAGACAACCCATAGAAATCAACTTTTGGGCTTTAAGACTAGAAATGAATCTACCCTTGACCACCACATCACAACTTTCCCACACAAGAACGACCGCATTAGGAAATTGGAATTTAACTCTATAGTCCTACAGTCAATAGAAGCATAATATGTATGCAACCAATCCACCCCAAGAATGACATCAAAATCCACCATATCTAATTCAACAAAATCACAAGGCAAGGTATGAACATGGGACAATATCT
>JAOTQR010116337.1:0-24792 GCA_025774065.1 Solanum ossicruentum | reverse complement strand
TCATATCATATCATATCATATCATATCATATCATATCATATCAAATGTATAGCCATTCCTTACGACCCGATTATTTCTGTAATGACTATCATATACCTAGCTAGCACATAGTTCAAGGAAAGGGAGAGGACCCTTGGGGATAGCCCTGACGCCCCCAATAAATTTGGTGCTAAGTCAACATCCCACAAGAATACTTATACATATACATGCTTTCAAGAGACACAAGTCATTTCAAATAGTTTCAATGCACACTTAGGCTCAAAGAAAAATCTTAATACAATCCATGCTTTGCATGCAACAAGAATAGCTCATTGACTTATAACAATATGGTATAAACACACAATATGCTCAAAGAACTAATAATAATAGACATTTATGTGATCACATTCTTGTCAAAATCATAATTTTATAAAAATCATTTCATAAACATATGTAGGCTTAACCCACCGAATCATTTTCATCAATATCCAGTGCTCATGTATATGCCATGGATGATTTGAGAATAACAATGGGCAATAGAGATTCAATCTTAAATCAACAATACAATATGAAATTTAAGTAAATCCATAAGTAAAATCCACATTCAAATCACAATTTAGATTACCCATACTTAAATCAAACTTTAAAAGGACAATGCATACTCAAATCTTCATAATAATCATAAAATTTTACATCTTAGGGCTTAAATCACTTTAAAACCAATAATAAAGTATAGCCCATATCTCAATTAAATTAAGGAAATGATGATCTTACCCATAATTAAAGTAAGCTTAAATTCCATAGATCAAGTGAAAAAGAGTTTAGGTCTTCATGATTGAAAGGGACCATGAATCAATCCCACATACCTAAGTTCACCAAGAAGAAACAAAAAGAATTTGATAAAGAATAGAACCATTCCTTGATTTCCAAGCTAAGTCTTCACCAGAGTCTTTGAGAGGAGTTCTTAAGAGAGTTTGAATATATTTCGAAGTGTGAGAATGAATTTGAATGAGGGAAGAAGAGTACCGGTCATTTGAATGTCTTACGATAACATAGAAAGTCACAAAAGACCTTTAGAAGAAACCATAATTATGAAAATTCCATTAATGAACAGGATAGAAAAATGTTGCCAAGGGTCCTGTGAGAAGGTCTCATGGTCTGTACAAGGTCCATGGACTATGTGACTCCTTCGTGATCCAACATTGAGAAAATATTTCATGAAGGTCTGAGATGATAATTTCATACCTAGAAAAATTGCACACCAACACCCATACGGGGGGATTTATGGTCTGTGAGAGGTCATACGGACCGTGTGGCCTCCCATGATATCTCACTTAGAAAAATTCTCTCTGACGAAGTTTTAAGACAGTGATCCCATACTTAGAAAATTTCCACACCAATGCCTAGACAAGGGGCTTCACGGACTGTCAAGGGGCTATACGATCCATGAGAGGTCTATGTGTGAAGTGCCTAAGCCAAAATATAGATTTTCAAGGCCAAGGCCTTCCACATAGTCCACTACACGACCAGTGAAGCCTCACACGAACCGTGTGGGGTTCATGTGATGTGTGCCTTGGTCTTAAACCCCACATTAATACCAACACTCTACACACAAAGCCAAGGGCCACCTCACGGCCCCTCCACAAGACCGGTGGTGAGTCACACTGCCCATGAAGGTGCCCATAAGGTGTCACCTTGATAAAAAGACTTTTTGGAACCAAATTTCAATTTCCATTAAGATAATACAAAGTCCGAGTCCTCACAATAAATCATTTCATAACTTTAATAACATATGATGAAACCCTTTATCATTCTTAACATGCCTCAACTTAGAACTTATATTTAAATCTTGGTGGGTTAATATATGCAAGCACTAAAACCATGCAGTTATAGAGGGTCATGCACAAATTTATTGAAACCAATCAATTTGAACCATCGAACAATCCACCATCATCATTCATAAATCCTAGGTATAAGAACATGGAATTCATCTTATAAATTTATCAAATTCATAACATTTTATAACATCACATTTGCATAGCTCATATAATTAACATATATGTATTATCAACATTTAAAGAGACTTCATGCATTTGATAAAATACCATACTTGAAAGGTAATGAAATAGGAAATCTGCTTACACTTTGTGGATGGAAGGAGTACACAAATCAAATCCACATACCTTGATTAGATGACCGAAAAAGGAAAGGATTGAAACTTGAAGGAGGAGACTTGAAGAAACCCTAGGTACCCTCCTTGTCTCTTGAGAGAACCTGCCTTAGGAGTATATTTAGGAGAAGTTTTAGTGAAGACTGGATAAAGAGTATTGAGGAGGAATAGATCTGATATAGGTATTATTAGGCTTAAAACAATGCAGTATTGGGCTTAAAATGCGAGAAAATATTGAAAATACTCCTCATTAAAAACTGTCGAGTGATATCTCCCAAGCTACACCTCTTTTTCGAGGATAAAATGGTTGTTGTCAAGATATCTAACCTTACCAAGGTTAGGGTCGAATCCCACAAGGAATATCGTAGACTTAGAAGCATTCAATACAATTCAGGTTGATTAACCAACTTATCTCCCCAAAAGGGTTTTTTATAAGAACTATGAAAAATAATTCTAAACTAAGACATGTGTTAAACTTGTATGAAGAGTAACTATGATATTGTTATTCCCATGATTCCCTAACTCAGTATTATCAGATAATCGAATTCTGTTCCAATGTGTTGTATGCAAAACGGTAAGTTAAATTCACCAAACTCTTTGGCCCAAGCGAGAGAGAAATTTCACTATGTGATTTGGTCCATCCCCATAGTATGACATTACCAACCCTTACCTATTATTCTAGTATAACCTCCCCTTAGCCCAGTTCGATTGATTAGACGAGAAACATCAATCGAATACTGTTAATTAATATCTTTTCCTATTCATTACTACCTTGATCCAGTTAGTAACACTACATGGATCCATTAGAAAGCATTCAATACAAAGAGAATTAATTAATATATGTATGCATACTTTTCAAAAATTATGAATTATCCGATTTTACTTTGTTAGTTCTTCATGGTTCCCATAACCCTAGTTGTAGCTTTAGCTACTCATGATCAGTGTAAATGCAAGACTTATAAATTTGAATAATATAATTGGTCACTTATACAAGAGAATTAAGCACAAGAAATTCAAACTCTTCAATACGAATCACAAGAGTTAAATCAAAAGACAAATAATGTTTTACAAGTGTTTCTCTCAAACTCTCTATTGTTCTGTTACGTCCCTCTACTTTCCCTGTAAAAATAAACCCAAAAAACCTATTTATAGTGTTTAAAATATAAAACCAAAATAGAATAGAATAACTGGGTCGGTAGACTCTACGATAGTTTCTACGGGCCGTATAACATTTTACAGCTCGTAATTGGGCTTTCATGTATTGCTTCAAAACTGGGCCTGACTTCTACGACACCCCTCTACTGCCCATAGAGGATTTTGTCTGATGACTTTTCAATAAGTCCCCACTTTCTCATCCTCAGGGCATAACACCAAGTTTACCATTCGTAAAGTCTTCTACGATTCATTTATATGTTCGTAGACTTAACTTCAGAAAATCACCCTTCATTGGAATTGTCTTTGAAACCATCTTTACAGCCCATAGAATTCTCTATGGCCTGTAAAGGGTCTTGTGGAACCTCTGCTTCAGCTAAATCTACACACTTAGCCCAAAAATAATGCCAACCCTGTAATCTTGCAAAATAAACATAAAAACACATCAAATCCACTAACATCGGATTGAGAACACATAAAATTTCAAGTTTTAAGCAGAAAAAGTATTGTATTTTGATAGTACATCATCAAGGCCAATCTATAGACCCCATCTGAGGGCTGAAGATTAGATTATGAGTCGTAAGTGAAAGATTTCATCCTAATTACATGTTTGGGACCTCTGAAATTGTCTCTGAACCTTCATCTATTAACCCATTTTACGATTCATCATTTGTTCCACGAGACCCCTCGTAAAACAATCCCATATTTAGAAAATTTTCCAATACAAGAGCCAAACTACGAGACCATTCCACAGCTCATAAGTTAAATGATGGGTCGTCCAGTTTATTCGTGAACCAAGATCTACAAATCTAATTTTTTCATCTCATTTATTCAATCCACTAGCCTTGTCTATGACCCGTGGTTTGGACCACAAGCCGTAAATAAGGCTCATATATTGACCTGTAATTTTTCAATCTTTGCATTTTTTTTGCATTTATACATTTTCTAACTTGTGGGGCCTTACAATACCTCCCCCTTGGAAATATTGATCCTCGAATGTGCTAAACGTAAGATCTTTAAGGGAGAAAAGAAATAGCTAACAACCAAGCATGAATGCAAAATGCAACTTAAACATCTTTTTCATAAAAATTTCATACTCATGTTTCATGTCGTTATCAAGGTAGGGTTTGAATATGTCACGACCCAAGCTTAGGGCCTAGACATTACACGGTGCATGGGGAACTTGAAGGGACCCCAAACAAGTGCCTTAGCACATTATTATACATCCTTGGTAGCGGAAGCAATAAAATGACAACAAGAGATAGTAAATAGAGATAACTGAGGCTAAGGGACATCTTTCATATCATAAACATTAAAAGTCAAGAGAGAGTCAAAGCTTATAACATTATACATAACATGTCCAATAACACCTCTAACCGTAAAACTTAGCGGGGGCCAAGACAAGCAACCTGGCTCACCCTCATAGTCAAAATATATAATAAAGAAAGAGAGTCGTAATACATAGCATAAGAACATAGACATTGTCCCAGAAATGGAGGACTCACCAACTAGCTTGAGAGAAGTCGTACTAGCCACTTGAGGTGGATGATCAAGTGGATCCAATCCCTACATGGTAATATCATGTAGGCATAGAGTATGCGTTAGTATGTTTGAATGTACTAAGTATGTAGGATGGAATGCAACAAGAGATAAAGTAACATAGTCGAAATACATAAGCATAGGCAATGAGTAGAATATAACAATATGACATGCATGGAAGATATTTGAAGTAAATCATACTTACATAGAACATAATACATGTGCAAGGAGAGGCCATTAATAGTTAATACCCAAGGCCTACCACCTCCTTGAAGAGGCGAATGAGGTACAAACCCCTCAATATGGTTGATGAGGTACAAACCCCTCAACATGGTTGATAAGTTACAAACCCCTCGACATAGTTGCATGGGCCTACTACCTCCCGAGTGAGGTGATCGAGGTACAAACCCCTCAACATGGTTGCATGGGTCTACCACCTACCAAGCAAGGCGATCGAGGTTCAAACCCCTCAACATGGTTACTCGGGTCTATAACCTCCCGGGTGAGGCTTGGTCAACTCCTAACGCTATAGACATAATGCCATATACATACATTCCTTTCATCATCATATAGTCATTCAACTCATAAGACATGCATTGGACCTTCAATTCGTCAAGAAAAGAATTGTTTTTAATCCAATCTCATGAATCAATAGAAAAGGCAAATCCCTTATGATACACCAGATCCGGCTCACAATAACCAGATATTTTATCAAAAACTTGGTGGGTCTGCAATCCTAGTGTATAACCATGCAATTAAAGAGTGAAATCATGCAATAAATCTTGAGGTAAATCATCTCACCAATACTTGGTAATACCATCATACAATGTACATCAAAACCCTTCATCAAATCTCAAGATAGATATAAGATTCATTGCTCAAAACATACATAAACAGTCATACTTTTACAAACCCGCAACATAGTTCATAGTCAAATTTATAATAGAGAACCCATGAGTAAATCAATTTTAAATCATGCAATTTAGGTAAAAAGAAATCTTGGGCACCATGGATGAAAGGATCCAATGGTTGGAACCCACATATGACTTTTGGGAATTATTGGAGAAGATTGGAGATGGAAACTTAAAGCTTGAATGAGAACTTTAGGATCCGGATGAGTTTTGGGACTTGAAGTTTGGAGTGAAATATGAGTCTAAGCATTTGAGTGAGTATTGGGGAATGTCTTGAATGATATGAGAGTGAAATATGGCTAAGTATAAGTATTTTTATGCATGGGAACACTTAGGACAAATACCCTAAAGTCTTGGCCAAACTTAATAAAAAACTGCACAAAAATACACACAGCCTCGCCCCAGCCGCGTTGCGTTGAGGGCGCGTAGTACTCACAGGAATTCAATTTTTTTTAAAAAATATTGCAATTCGTTTGCTCTAAAATTAGGGCTAGACCCATTTTCCACTCAATTTGACACCCTGAATAAGAATATGAAGTCGCATTTTTGATATCACACATGGATTTTGAGATATATGAAAATTATGATTCCAAGCATTTTTGAGGCACATTTTCGAGTACTTTTTGTGGTCGTTTCAATATCTCCCCCTTGGGAACATTCGTCCACCAATGTCAAAGAAACGTATATGAGAGACGTAAAGTTGCATTTTTATCCCTCATAAAGATACAATAATGCACTTAAACATCATTTCAAAAATCTCAACATAAGTGTGAAATCATCATGAACTTGTTAATTTAAACATGAATCCATGCAAATGTCATTGGCTGAACTTAAACTTGAATCAATAAGGGACTTCAATCAATACCTTAGGATTGAATGGAGTGGAAAAGATAACGATATCACTTTTTTATGTTTGCTTCGGCCTCCCATGTAGCACTTTCAACTTGTTGATTCCTCCAAAGGACCTTAACGGGAGTAACGTCCTTGTTCCTTAGCCTCTTCACTTGCCTATCCAAGATCACCACTGGAACCTCCACATAAGTCAAGTTGTCTTCAACTACACCCACAACATCCAATGGAACAATAACATTCATATCACCCACATACTTCCTCAGTGTAGACACATGAAACACCGGATGAACAAAATTTATTTCACTTGGAAACTCCAACTCATAAGCCACCTTACTAATCCTCCTCATCACCCTATAAGGACACACATATCTAGGGATTAACTTACCCTTCTTACCAAAATGAACCACACCTTTCATGGGTAAAACCTTCAAATAGACCCAATCACCAATTTTGGATTCAAGATCCCTTCCTCCTCATATCAGCGGACTTTTGGCGACTTTGGGTCATCTTCAACCTTTGTATAATCATCCTAACATTCTCAAGAGCCTTCATAACTAGATCTGGTCCTAACAAAGCAACCTCTCTAACCTCAAACCACCCAACCGTAATCTACAATGTCTACCATAGAGAGCCTCAAAATGGGCCATATCGATGCTAGAACGATAGCTATTGTTATAGGAAAACTCAATACATGGAAGATGATCATCCCAACTACCCTTAACCTCCAATACACAAGCCCTAATCATATCCTCAAGTGTTTGGATAGTTCTTTCGGCTTGGCCATTCGTTTGAGGGTGAAAGATCGTACTAAGTTTAACTCTTGTACCAAGACCCTTTGGAAGGACCTCCAATAATGTGAAGCAAATTGAGCACCATGATATGATATGATGGACAAAGGAACCCCATGCAACCTCACCATGTCATGAATGTACAACCCAGCAAAATCTTCAGCCCCATATGTAGTCTTAATGGGTAGAAAGTGGGTCAATTTTGTCATCCTATCAACCACAATCCAAATGTAATCAAAAGCCTTTCTAGTCTTGGGAAACCCAACCACATAATCTATATTAATCTCTTCCCACTTCCAAGTAGGAATTTCTATGTCTTGGCCTAGGCCACCCAGCCTTTGATGCTAGCTTTTGACTTGTTGACAACTATGATAACCGGAAACAAATTTGGCAATGTCCCTCTTCATTCCTCTCCACCAATACATGAAATGACCCAAAAATTTCCCAAAAATGTGCCTCGAAAGTACGCAAAATCATAATTTTTATATATCTCAAAATTCATGCGTGATATTGAAAATTCAACTTCATATTCTTGCTCAGGGGCAAGTTTGAGTGGGAAATCGGTCTAACCCTGATTTAAGAGCAACCATAGCAAAATTTAAAAATTGCAAAAATGTGATTTCCAGAGACGATCCTTGCCCCAAGCGCAACGCGGCAAGGGCGCGCTTCTGTGTATTTTTGTTGCTAGCTTTTTATCTCAGTCCAAGACTTTTGGGTCTTGGGCCTAAATATTCCCATGTGTGAAAATACCTTTACTTAGCATTATTCCACCCCTATATCATTCAAGAGATTCCTAACTACTCTCTTAAACACTTAGACAATATTTCATCTCCAAATTTCAAGTCCCAAAACTCTTCCGGATCTTAAGGTTCTCATTCAAGCTTCAAGTCTCTATCTCCAATCTTTTTCAAGGATTCTCCAAAGTCAAGGTATGTAGTTTTCTTTCATGGGTTCCTTTTATCCATGATTCTCAGGCTTTCTTTTATCTAATATTTGCATGATTTAAATTTGATTTACTCATGAGTCTTGCTTATTATGAACTTCACTGCACACTATGTTGGGGTTTCATGAAATTGTGATTGTTTTAGCATGTTTTGAGCTATGAATCAAAGGTCTATAGTGAGATTTGATGAAGGATTTTGATGTATAATGTTAGAGGGTATTACTTAGTATCTATTGATAGTTTTGCATTGGATTTTCTAGCATGATTTAACTCTTGAAAGGAATAGATTTACACTAGCACTACACACCTGCCAAGTGTTTGATAAAATGTTTGGATTATTATTTCTTGGGGAATTGAAGTTCTAATGCATGTCTTATGAGTTGAATGACTTTATGATGATGAAAGGAATGCATGTATATGATATTATTTCTATAGTGTTGGGAAATGGCCAAGCCTCACCCTTGAGGTTGTATGCTCGGGTAATCTTATTGAGGGATTTGTACCTCGACCACCTCGCTCGGGAGGTAGTAGGCCCATGCAACCATGTTAAGGGGTTTGTACTTTGATAACTATGTTGGGTGGTTTGTACCTAATTAACTAGGTTGGGAGGTTTATACCTCATCAACCATGTTGGGGGGTTTGTACCTCATCAAACAATTGAGGGGTTTGTAACTCATTCGCCTTTCCAAGGGGGTGGTAGGCCTTGATATGTACTAGTAATGTTCACTCCTTATATATTTATTATGTTCTATATAAGTATGGTCTATTGCAAACATCTTCAAGCATGTCATATTGTTATATGTTACTCATTGCCTATGCTTATGCATTTCGATTATGCTACTTATCTCTTGTTGCATTGTATCCTACATACTTAGTACATTCAAACATACTAACACACACTCTATGCCTACATGATGTCACCATATAGGAACCAAAGCCCCATTTGAACATCCTCCTCCGTGTGGCTAGTACAATTTCTCCCAAGCTTGCTGGTGATTCCTACATTCCGGGGTGTTGTTTATGATCTCATGCTATGTTCTAAGACTAACCTTCTTTTACATATGTATTGGCTATGAAGGAGAGCCCGATTGCTTTTGTTTCCCCCCACTAAGTTCTATGGTTAGAGGTGTTGTTGAATATGTTATGTATTTATGCTATGAGCCTTGACTCTCTTGTTCATCATATTTATGTTATTAAGCTTCCCTTTAGGCCCTTTTGCCCTTATTTCTAATCTAATATATCATTTACTTGCTTCCATAATTAATGATGTGTAATGATATGTTGAGAGGCTTGCTTGGGGTTCCTTCAAGTTCCCCATGCGTCGTGTCACTTCTAGGCTCTAGGCTTGGGTCGTGACAAACTTAGTATCAGAGCACTAGGTTGTCAATGGTCCTTGACATCTAGTAAATTGCGTCAATTAAAGTCTTGTTCATGGTTGTGTTATGCACCACAACTATGAGCAAGAGGCTATGAGGCATTTAGGAAATGTTTCCCTTCTTCTTACTCTATCTCGATCTATCAAAGTTAAAGTAAGTTTCCCACCCTCCCCACCAACGATTGTTCTTTGCTATGCTAGACCATGCCTAATACAAAAGAAAGAAGGGCCCACACACCTGAGGAACAACCAACTCTTTCTGAGCTCCGGGATGCTCTTAGTTTGCTTGCACAAGTTGTGGCTAACCAAACCAACCAAGGGGTCCAAGCCCCTCATGATCCTACACCGATATCTTGGGTGAGATTTCACAAGGATAAATCCCTCAAAATTCTTTAGGTCAAAGGTGAATGAGGACCCTTAAGAATTCATTGATGATGTCTATAAGATTTTGGCTATTATGGGTGTGAGGCCGGAAGACAAGGTGGAGATGTCGGCCTATCAACTCAAAGGGGTAGCACAAATATGATATAATCAATGGATGGAGGAGAAGGGTCAAACAATGTGGTACTTTGGGAGGAGTTTAAGGCGGTTTTTCTTAATCGGTCCTACCCTCTAGAGCTTAAGGAAGCCAAAGGTGGAATTTATGAATTTCAGACAATGGTCTAAGAGTGTGAGGGAGTATGCCCTCAAGTTCAACCATCTTTCAAACTATGCTCTATACTTGTTGGCCGATTCAAGGTTCAGAATGAATAAATTTTTGAAGGGTGTTTCCTATTTGGTAAGTGAAGAATGCTGGTCTACTATGTTGATTACTGACATGGATTTGTCCCATTTGATGTCTATAATAAACAAATGGAGAAGGAAAAGTTCATAAAGAAGAGGAGTTGTGAGGCCAAGAGGGCCCATTTTGATGGTAAATTCCAAAGTCAAAAGGGTGGACAGTTCCATCAAGGCCAAGGCTCTTCTCATGCATTTCATTAGAGGGTTGCCAATGACTTTCCAAGGGCCCAAGGTGTTGGGGATATGGTCCTAATGGTGGGTGTCCAAAATGTGGTAAGGGTCATACTGGCCTGTGTTTGAGAGATACTAATGCTTGTTATGGTTGTGGGGAAGTTAGGCATAAGATGTTGGATTTCCCTCGAAATCATAACAAGGGTAAGGAGGTTCATCCACAATGTACTAATGCAGTTCCTTTAGGGAGAGGTGGTCAACAAGGTGGTTCCCCAAGGCACAATTGGTTTTATGCTTTACACAGGAGGCAAGGGGTTGATGAGGTGCCCTATGTCATCACCGGTATGTTGAAAATATTTGATTTTGATGTGTATGCATTGATTGATCTGGGTGCCACTCTTTCTTTTGTTACCCCCTTTGCTGCCGAAAAATTCCATGTGGAGCCC
Organism: Solanum ossicruentum; assembly: GCA_025774065.1. Taxonomy (NCBI): domain Eukaryota; kingdom Viridiplantae; phylum Streptophyta; class Magnoliopsida; order Solanales; family Solanaceae; genus Solanum; species Solanum ossicruentum. The sequence goes on along the minus strand of JAOTQR010116337.1, from coordinate 13,686 downwards.
GAATTATTATGCGAGTCATATGAGGTGTCTACTCTTATTGGTGCATCTATTATTATTAGAAAGGTCTATAAAAATTGTCCCATTTGCATCTTGCATAAAATATTACATTGTGATCTTGTTGAGTTGGATGTGGTTGATTTTGATGTCATTCTTGGGATGGATTGGTTATATGCATACTATGCGTCTATTGATTGTAGGACCCGTTGGGTCAAATTCCAATTCCCAAATGACCCCATCCTTGAGTAGGAGAGTCATAATGTGGTGGTCAAGGGTAGATTCATCTCTTGCATTAAAGCCCATAAGTTGATCTCTAAGGGGTGTCTTTATCATCTTGTGAGGGTTAGGGATGTGGAGTCCAAAGTCATTCCCATAAAGTTGGTTCCGATTGTAAATGAGTTTCTTGATGTCTTTCCAAATGACCTTCCTAGTGTTCCTCCTGAAAGGGAATTAGATTTTGGTATAGACCTCCTTCCCGATACTCAATCCATCTTTATTCCCCCTTACTATATGGTCCCGACGGAGTTAAAGGAGTTGAAGCAACAATTGAGGGACTTGTTGGAGAAGGGCTTTATTAGGCCTAGCCAATCACCTTGGGTTGCATTGGTGTTTTTCATGAAGAAGAAGGATGGGTCCCTTAGAATGTGTAATGACTACCGACAACTTAATAGGGTTACTTCAAGATTAGGTATTCTCTTCCAAGAATTGATGATTTGTTATACCAATTGCAAGGGGCTAGCCACTTCTCTAAGATTAATATTCGGTCCGAGTATCATCAAGTGAAGGTGAGGAAGTGTGATATTCCTTAGATGGCCTTCCGAACTAGGTATGGGCATTACGAGTTTATTATGTCTTTTGGGTTGACCAATGCCCCAACTATCTTCATTGATCTTATGAATAGGTTCTTTAAACCCCACCTTGATTTGTTTGTTTTGGTCTTCATTGATGATATTTTGATTTATTCTCATAGTGAGAAAGAGCATGTTGCTCATTTAAGGGTAGTGTTGCAAAGGTTGAGGGAAGTGAAGTTGTATGCTAAATATGAGAAGTGTGAATTTTGGTTGAAGGAAGTTGCCTTTCTAGTTCATGTGGTGTCAGGGGATGGTATTAAGGTGGATCCTAAAAAGATGGATGTGATTAGAAATTGGCTCAGACCATTGACCCCATTGGATATTAGGAGCTTCTTGGGGCTGGCAGATTACTACTGGAGGTTTGTGAATGAGTTCTCCTCTATTGCTTCTCCCCTGACAAAATTGACCCAAAAGACGGCTACGTTTGTGTGGACCGATGAGTGTGAAAAGAGCTTCTAAACCTTGAAAGATAAGCTTGTGTCCGCTTCTATTTTGTCTCTACCAAAAGGGATCGAAGGATTTATTGTGTATTGTAATGCTTCCCATTGGTTTGGGTTGTGTTCTAATGCAAAATGGTAAGGTCATAGCCTATGCTTCTAGGAAACTCTAAGTGCATGAAAAGAACTATCCTACCCATGATCTTGAACTAGCCGTTGTGGTATTTGGATTAAAGATATGGCGTCATAATTTGTATGGGTTGCATGTTGATGTGTTAACTGATCATAAGAGTCTCCAATATGTCTTCACTAAAATAGATCTCAACTTGAGGAAAATAAGGTAGTTAGAACTTCTGAAGGACTATGATATGAGTGTACACTATCATCCCATTAAGGCTAATGTCGCGCCGGATGCTTTGACTAGGGTGTCGATAGATAGCCTAGCTCATATTGATGATGGTGGTAAAGGTAGGGAGGTCCACCGATTGGCTAGATTGGGGGTTAGGTTGGAAGAGGTTGATAATAGGGGTGTTATTGTTGTGGATGGTTCTAAATCTTCATTGACTGAGGAAGTGAAAGCTAAGCAAGATTTTGACCCCGCTTTGTTGGAATTGAAGGCATTGGTAAAAGATGGTAAGGTGGAGGTTTTCTTCCAACGGGGAGATGGTACCCTTTAGGTACCAAGGTAGGTTGTGTGTACCTTGTATTAATGGCTTGAGAGAACATTCTTGATGAGGCCTATGGTTCTTCCTATTCTATTCATCACGGTTCTACCAATATGTATAGAGATTTGAGAGAGGTATATCAGTAGGGAGGCATGAAGAAGCACATTGCCAAATTTGTTTCGGATTATCATCGTTGCCAATAAGTCAAATCCAAACATCAAAGCCCGGGTGTCTTAACCCAAGGCATAGAGATTCCTACTTAGAAATGGGAAAAGATTAATATGGATTTTACAGTTGTATTGTCCAAGATTAGAAAGGGATTTGATTCCATTTGGGTAGTGGCTGATAGGATGACAAAATTAGCTCACCTTCTACCAATTAAGACTATATATGGGACTGAAGATTATACTAAATTGTACTTTCATGAATTGATAAGATTGCATGGGTGCTTTTTTCTATCATATCAGATCGTGGTGCTCAATTTACTTCACACTTTTGGATGTCTTTCCAATGGGGTTTTGGTACAAGAGTTAAACTTAGTAAGGCCTTCCACCCTCAAATGGATGACCAAGCCGAAAGAACTATGCAAACTCTAGAGGACATGCTTAGGGCTTGTGTATTGGAGCTTAATGGTAGTTGGGGTGATCATTTTCCGTTGATTGAGTTTGCCTATAACAATAACTATCATTCTAGCATCGGTATGGCTCCTTTTGAGGCTCTCTATGGTAGATGTTGTAGATCACCGGTTGGATGGGTTGAAGTTGGAGAGGTGGATTTTTTGGGACCAGATTTGGTTATAGAGGCTCTTGAAAAGGTTAGGATGATTAGAGAAGGGTTAAAGACAGCCCAAAGTCACCAAAAGTCCTATGCTAATGTGAGGAGAAGGGATCTTGAATTCAAAGTTGGTGATTGTGTTTATTTGAAGGTTTCACCCATGAAGGGTGTGGTTCATTTTGGTAAGAAGGGTAAGAGAAGCCCTAGATATGTGGGTCCTTGTATGGCGATGAGAAGGATTGGTAAGGTGGTCTATGAGTTAAATTTCCTAGTTAAATGGAGTTGGTTCATCCAATCTTCCATGTGTCTATGTTAAGGAAGTGTGTGGGTGATCCTAATGCTATTGTGCCTTTTGATGTTGTGGTGGTAGTTGAAGACATCTTGACATATGAAGAATGTCTAGTAGAGATCTTGGATAGACAAGTGAAGAGGTTGAGGAACAAGGATGTTACTTCTATTAAGGTCCTTTGGAAGAATCAACAAGTCCAAAGTGCTACATGAGAGGCCGAAGAAGAAATGCAAAAATGATATCCTTATCATCTTCGATTCTACTCAAGCCTAAGGTACTAATTCTAAGTCTTCTATATGGTTTCAGGTCTTATGTTCCAGCCCCTAAGTCATTTGCATGCATTAATGTTTATGTTGTCAAGGTTCATGGTGATTTTACATTTATGTTGAGATTTTTTAAATGATGTTTTGAGTATATTGATGCATTCTTGTTGAGGCTGATATCTTTATGAATACTCTTCTCATGTGCATCTCTTTGACATTTAGGCACAACTGTTCCCAAGGGGAAAATATTGAAATGTCTCAAAAAGTGCCCAAAAATGTGTCTCGAAAGTGCCCGGAATCGTAATTTTTATATATCTCAAAATTCCTGCGTGATATCGAAAGTACAACTTCATATTCTTTTTCAAAGAGACAAATTGAGTGGAAAATGGTTCTAACTCCGATTTAAGATCAACCATAGAAAAATTTGAAAATCGCAAAAATGTGATTTCCAGGGACAATCTGCGCCCTGGGCGCGACGCGCCAAGGGGGCGCTTCTATGTATTTTTGTTGCCAGTTTTCTATCTCGGTCCAAGACAGTTGGTCTTGGGACTAAGTGTTCCAATGCGTGAAAATACCTATACTTAGCCTTATTGCACCCCATATCACTCAAGACATTCCCAACTACTCTTTCAAACACTTGGACAATATTTCAATCTCCAAATTTCAAGTCCCAAAACTCATCCGGATCTTAAGGTTCTCATTTAAGCTTCAGGTCTCCATCTCCAATCTTCTTCAAGGATTCTCCAAAGTCAAGGTATGTGGGTTTCTTTCACCCATGATGCCCAAGCTTTCTTTTACCTAAAATTGCATGATTTAAAGTTGATTTACAGATGAGTCTTGCTTATTATGAATTTCACTGCACACTATGTTGGGGTTTCATGAAATTGTGATTGTTTTAACATGTTTTGAACTATGAATCTAAGGGTTTTGATGTATATTGTTTGAGGGTGTTACCAAGTATCTATTGATGGTTTTACATTGGATTTTCTAGTATGATCCGCTTTTGCAATGCATGGTTATACACTAGCACTATACATCTGCCAAGTGTTTGATAAAATGTCCGGGTTTCTTGAGGAATTGAAGGTCTAATGCATGTTTTATGAGTTGAATGACTTTATGATAATAACAGGATTATATGTATATAATATTATTTCTATAGTGTTGGGAATTAACCAAGCCTCACTCGGGAGATTATAGGCTTGGGTAACCTTGTTGAGGGGTTTATACCTCGATTACCTCGCACAGGAGGTGGTAGGCCCATGCAACCATGTTGAGGGGTTTGTACCTTGATAACCATGTTAGGGGGTTTGTATCTCATCAACCATGTTAGAGGGTTTGTACCTCATCAACCAATTGAGGGGTTTATACCTGATTCGCCTCTCCAATGGGGTGGTAGGCCTTGGATATGCACTAACAATGATCACTGCTTACACATGTATTATGTTCTATATAAGCATGGTCTATTACAACATCTTCATGCATGCCATTTTGTTATATGCTACTCATTGCCTATGCTTATGCATTTCAATTATGTCACTTATCTCTTGTTGCCTTACATCCTACATACTTAGTACATTCAAACGTACTAATGCATACTCTATGCCAATATGATGTCACCATGTAGGAACTGGAGCCCCACTTCAGCATCCTCCTCTATGTGGCTAGTACGATTTCTCCTAAGCTTGTTGGCGAGTCCTCCATTCCGGGGATGATGTTTATGATCTCATGCTATGTTCTAAGACTACCTTTCTTTTATGTATGTATTTACTATTAGGGCGAGCCCGGTTTCTTGTCTTTCCCCCCACTAAGTTCTATGGTTAGAGGTGTTATTGGACATATTATGTATCTATGCTATGCGCCTTGACTCTCTTGTTCTTGATATTTATGCTATGGAGCTTTCCCTTAGGCCCTTTTGCCCTTATTTCTAATCTAATATGTCATTTACTTGCTTCCGTGACCAATTATTTGTAATGATATGTTAAGAGGATTGCTTGGGGTCCCTTCAGGTTCCCCACGCACCATTTCACATCTCAGCCCTAGGCTACACATCCTTCAAATCTCTGTACATTTTAGTAGAACCAGGGTGAATAGAATAGGAAGAACCATGACCTTATCAAGAATTCTTTCTCTCAAGCCATTAGCACAAGGCGTACACAACCAACCTTGGTATCTAAGGGTGCCATCTCCCCCCTTGGGAGATAACCTCCACCTTACCATCTTTTACCAATGCCTTCAATTCCAACAAAGCAGGGTCAAGATCTTGCTTACCTTTCACCTCCTCAACCAATGAAGATTTAGAATCATCATCAACAACAAAACCGCCATTATCAACCTCTTCCAGCCTAACTCCTAGTTTAGCCAACTAATGGATGTCCCTAGCCACCCCTTTGCCACCATCATCATCATGTGCTAGGCTACCCGTGGATACCCTACTCAAAGCATCGACCACCACATTAGCCTTACTAGGATGATAATGCACACTTATATTATAGTCCTTAAGAAGTTCTAGGCACCTTCTTTGTCTCAAGTTGAGATCCTTTTGAGTGAAGACATATTGGAGACTCTTATGATTGGTGAACACATCAACATGCACCCCACATAAATTATGATGCAAAATCTTTAATGCAAATACCACAAAAGCTAGTTCAAGATCATGAGTAGGATAATTCTTTTCATGCACTTAGAGTTTTCTAGAAGCACAGGCTATCACCTTACCATTTTGCATTAGAACACAATCCAAAACAACTCTATAAGCATCATAATGCACCATAAACCCCTCTAGCCCTTCCGGTATTGACAATACAGGAGTGAACACAAGCTTATCCTTCAATGTTTGGAAACTCTTTTCACACTCATCGGTCCACACAAATTTGGCTTTCTTTTGACTCAACTTGGTCATAGGAGAATCAATAGAAGAACACCCATTCACAAACCTCTGACAGTAACCTGCTAAGCCCAATAAACTCCTTATATCTAATGGGGTCAATTGTCATGATCCAAGCCTAGGGCCGAGACGTGATCGATGAATGGGGAACCTGAAGGAAACCTAATAAAGCCTCATAGAATATTATTACACATCTTTGGTTGCGAAAGCAATTAAAATGAAAATAAACAATAAATATAAACAAGGGGAAATGGGACTAAGGGTAAACATCCATGTCATAAACATCAAGAAACAAGAGAGTCAAGACTTATATCATAGATACATAACATGCCTAACAACTCCTCTAAACATAGATACTTAGCAGAGGCCAAGACAAGCAACTGGGATCACCCACATGTGAAAGTATACATAAAAGAAAGATAGTTTTAATACATATCAAGAGATCATAAGTAACATTCCCAGAATGGAGGACTGACCAACAAGCTTGAGTGAAACCGTACTAGCCACATGGGTGGGGATGCTCAAGCGGGGCTCTGGTTCCTACATGGTGACATCATGTAGGTATAGATTATGCGTTAGTACGGTGGAATGTATTAAGTATGTAGGATGCATTGCAATAAGAAATAGGCAATATAAACAAAATACAAAATCATGAGCAATAGATAGTAATAGCAATATGGCATGCATGAACAACGCTTGTAGTAAAACATACTTGAAAATAACCATACTTACATAGCTAGTTTAACATAATAAGGTAACATTCTTAGATCATCCAAATACCTTGTACTAGAGGATGAGGAATATAACATAGGTCATAGCCCCTTCTAGTAGGTAATGGGTAGTACATGTGCGTAAAGAGATAACATAGTTCATAACCCCTACATGTAAATAAGAGATAATGAGCAACACATGAAGGTAGGGAGGTAATATAGGTCATAACGCCTACATGAGTGTATATGAGGGTGAGGCATTCCACATAGTTCATAACCTCTTCTTATGAGTATATTGTGTAACCCCAAATCATACACGAGGATAAGTAGTACATCATAGTTCATCACCCCTACATGTAGAAATGAGTAAGTGAGTAACATATGAAGGTAAAGGTAGCATAGGTCATAACCCCTACATGTGTGTACCTAGAATAACGTTAAATCGTACACGAGGGTAAGGATTACCACATAGTTAATAAGCCTTACGTGTGGATATGAGTAAATGAGTGGCATTAATTCGTACATGAGTGTACTTACAACATAGTTCATAACCTCTACATGTAGGAATTGTCCTTGCACTAGAGGGTAAAGCACATAACATAGTTCATAACCCCTTCTAGTAGGCTTCACAATTTACAAGAGCATAAACCTTAGCATAAGAACTCAATAACTTATCAACGATTCCCAAGAACATAACAATATGAGAGCCTAACAATTCGCTTGCAATACCATAGGTGCTTCACATGTGTTCAACACACATATATACATTCCTTTAATCATCATATACGTACATTCATTTTCATCATCATTTTATCATCATTGCATCATCACATAGTCATTCAATTCATAAGAAATACATCGAACCATCAATTTCTCTAGAACGCTAAATTGGATATTTTATCAAACACTTAGAGGGTGTGTAGTGCTAATGTAAAATCGTGCAGTTAAAGAGTGTTATCATGCCAGATAATTGAGTGTAAAACCATCAATAGATACTTGGTAACACCCTCAAGCAATATACATCAAAATCCTTCATTAGATCCTACAATAGATCTTAGATTCATAGCCCAAAACATAGTAAAATAGTCACAATTTCATATACCCCAACATAATGTGCAGTGATTTTCATAATAAATAAGACCCATTTCTAAATCAACTTTAAATCATGCAATTTCAGGTAAAAGAAAGCTTGGGCATCATGGGTGAAAGGAACCCATGAAAGAAACCCACAAACCTTAGCTTTTGTAGAAACCTTGAAGAAGATTGGAGATGGAGACTTGAACCTTGGTCGAATTCCTTAAGATCTGTAGAGGGTTTTGACACTTGAATTTTGAGAGAAATATAAAACTAAGTATTTAAATGAGTACTGGGTAAAGTCTTGGGTGATATGAGCGTAAAATAACGCTAAGTATAGGTATTTTTCATGTATGGGAACTTAGGCCCCAGACTTAAAAGACTTGGATCGAACTTGAAAATCTAGACAGGAATTACACTGAGGCGCATCGCGCCTGTAACGCGCTACCCTCACTGGAATTCGTCACTTTGAAATTTGAAATTGTGAATTGTTCGCTCTAAAATTGGGGTTAGATCCTTCCCTCCTAAATTTGACCCCGTGAACAAGAATATGAAGTCTAATTGCCAAAAAAAATGCACGAATTTTGAGATATATGGAAATTACAATTTTGGGCACTTCCGAGGTACATTTGCAGGCACTTTTTGGGGTTGTTACAATATCTCCCCCTTGGGAACATTCGTCCCCTAATGTCAAAGAAACGTATATGAGAAGGGTGATCATGAATAAATCAACCCCAACAAGAATGCAACAATACATTTAAAATTCCACTTTCAAAACATCAACATAAGTGTCAAAATCGTTATGAACTTGTCAACATAAACATGGGTGCATGCAATGACATAGGGGCTGAAACATAAGGCTTGGAATCATGAAAGGATTTGACATGTCATCATAAGCTTGAATAGAAATGAAAGAAATAAGGATATTCTTTCTCCATGCCGGCTCCCCGAGAGACTCTTTCGACTAGACGAACCTTCCAATGAGCCTTAACGAACACCACATACTTATCAATCAACTTTTCCACCCTTCCATCCAATACCCCTATGGGGACCTTCTCCTAAGCTAACTTATCCTCATCAGTACCCACAACCTCAAAGAGTTCTATGGCACTAGAGTCACTACTACATCCCCTCAACCTAGAAGCAAGAAGTACCGGACAAACCACGTCCACATTCATAGGCAACTCCAATTTGTATACGACCTTACCAATCTTCCTCAACACTCTATAAGAACTCACGACCAAAATTTATTTGTCAATCTTAACCGTACCTAGTCCACATGGTACCATAAACCACCATCTCCTCCTTAGGAGACAACTTCCACTCATCCATCCCTCACCAAGACCTCCAACTCTATCAAGACGGAAATCAAAGCCTTATTTAAATAGACCAATTCAACCACCTTCTTGCCACCCAAAGGTATCCACTTTCCATAATTAACAAGCAACATCTCCGAATTCACAACACCACACTCAAATGATTCATAAGCTCTTCCTCACTTCCAGAAGCAATCAGCACATCATCACCAAGGACCACCGCAAACGTAACAAGGTAGGGATTAAAGACCTTATTCATGAGACCTATAGATATAACCGGTGCATATGTCAAACCAAACAGGAAAGGACATTCAATAGCTCATTGGTCATCGGAAAAAACTTCATAGAAATAACTTATGCTCAACACCCCTAACTCTTATAAAATGATAAATGCAATCCCTTGGAGATAAATTGTACCCTAAAACAAGAAATGGACTTACCCGTATACTATCACTCAACAACGGGTTATTAGGGAATTGAAATCTAACTTTATGGGCTTTACCATCAACGGAGACACAACATGCATCCAATTAATCCATCCCAAGTACAATCATCAAAATTCACCACATCTATGTCGCACCCCAAGTCCCGTTAGGGCGGACTGGCACCCATTGCCAATAAGGCCCGGGAGAACCATCCTATATCTATGTGCTTTCTATACATATTATAAGGGGTTTCTATCTTCATCGTGCCTTTAAGAAAGTAAACAGTAATAACAAGCCAAAAGGAAATGCATATGGTTAGGCCATTGGGGCCACAGTGTCTAAGGTATGAGACATGACCATAGTTTATTTACATAGTCTATAAAGCCTCTAGATAAGGAAAAGTATCTGACAAGGGTCGGGACAGGCCCTGCCTTGACTAACTATATAATACATAAGCTCTAGACACAAACAAAGCCCCGAAGGAACCTGGAGCTTGATATCAACTAGATATCCTGTACTCCTACTGGGGAGATCTACTAGCACCTGTACTTGCAGCATGAAATGCAGGTTCCCTGTAAGGGATGTCAGTACGATATAATGTACTGAATATGTAAGGTAGGAAATACTGTATATTAAGTAACAACTCAAATGAAACTATGCACTGGTGTAGGATAAGAGACACCTTTGATTATACTTTGGATTCATGTACTTTATGTTCTTTATATTGCTTTACTTTACTCTATAATCTGTGCACAATATGTAATACAAATGACCAGCTGATCAATGGTAAAACTGTATCAAGATCGTCCTTGGCTAGGTTCTTCCTTAACCCCTCGGGTTACCACCCATGATAGGATCGTCCCTGGCTAGGTGATTCTTCCACCCCTCGGGCTACCGCCCATCATTAAACAATATACTTTATTTTTCAATTACCTTTGAGATGATTCTTTTGGTGGTCTTAACATTAGAGTTGTAGGACTATAAATGTAGCATGTGACATATAGATAATTATACAGGACAATAAGACAATGAAAAAAGAGTATGTTACACAAATAATGAAATACATATGAGATGAAACAACTCGTGAACTTTATTTAGCAACAAGAACCCATGTAACTTGGTATCCACGTGTGTATGCTGATTTGAAAGTGACAATGTATGGGAGCATATGAACATATGAAAGAGTGTAGACACAGTTAATAGTTGTGTCGGAGTTGGTAATTACCTTCATGTGCCAAGGAAGGATCTATGTTTCATGCCAAGTAGTATGAAATCAAGTAACCTTACATATATCGTTGTATGACCTCATTACTACCTCAGAGTGGCTGTGATTTCCCTCAGATATTTATCTATAGTATATTAGGCAATAACACTAGTTTAGCAGCAAAAAAACTTCTTGACAACTCAATATCATAAGAACTAACACCCGGGCAGCAAGCTATTAATTAGTGATGCAAAGACATTTCTTCAACCTTTTCACTTATAATCGTATTTCCTAACAACCATTCTTATGTACATGTCATATACATCTTGTTTGAAGCCCTTAACAGTCTTAGAACAGCCCACAAGGCACAACATATAGCAATTCTACACAACCTACAAATAGGTGGCATAACGTTACGCCCCTTTGCCACATTTTGACGTCGACAATCGCATACTTGTTCCAACTTTAACCAAACTGTCCCCAATGCATCCATATATAAAAACATCCTTAAAATAATTTTACAGCAGTACCAAATCAGTCATGAAGGATGTTAGGCAATAGCCTTCCATCCAACAGCCCTCAAGTTCATACTAAGAACACAAATGCGATATCTATAAGGACTTACTTTTGTGGACTGTAAAAGTCGTACAGCATCTTAGTTACATTACTAAGAAACTATACCTTGTTAAAAACATATGTCTTACTTCATAATTCAGCCAACCAGTAAGAGAAAATCCTCTTGAACAACAAGAAACGTTCAAATAATACTTAGGACACATGTTAAGCATAACTAGCATGTACTTCTTGTTTGCCATCTGATAAGTATAACAAATACATGGATATTTCCACTTACCTTAGCCTTCAAGGTTCAAGTTTCCTTCAAGAACCCTAGAGGGTCGTGTAGGATGCTTTGTGTAATGAAATAAAGAGAGAGAAAAGAGTCTTCAAGAAAGCTGAAAATGTGTTCCAAAGTGAAATGAATTAAGGGCTGTCTTTATCCCATTTTTAAAAGACCTCTTGGACAACTTACTTTTGATTTCTTATCCTTAATATTAAGTAGGTGATGCAGCTTCTTGCTCCTTTCACTTGGGCCTTAAGGGGCTCCAAATTGTTGGGCCTTTGCTGCCCATTTTTCAGCTTTCTTCTTAATTAGTTTGGGCCTAAGTTGTCAAAAAAATTGTGATGTCTTTGGGCCCTTTTAATATCCTCCCTGGGATGAACATATATTCTGTTTATGATACTAAAACATGGGCTAAGTTCACACCCTTAACATGGACTTTATTCATAATCAGACTTGGACAAATTTGACACCGGACCACATCTCCATTTAGTTAGCAAATTTAATCTAAGCAAGTAGGTTACTCACCTGCTAGCTTCTTAAGTCCTATATGCACCTCAATTCTATCACTTTATTTAGGGCTATGATCTCCTTAACTTGACACAAACCACGTATACATTTGACCTTTTTAAGCATTAGACGCACATATTACGCTATAACATAAGATTCAAGCACTTTTAAAAATTGGCTCGAATTTGACCAATCCATATCATGTTTCATTTTCATAGTACTAATATTGTAAGAGGTGGGGTGTTGCATCCTCCCCCCTTAGAAACATTCGTACTCGAATATCATCATTATTGGATAGCTTAACCAAGTTCAATGCAATAAACGTTCAAACACACATACCTATTAATGTCCCAATTTCGCATGTTACACTTCCTCTTTAGCTTCAAATAAGTAAGGGTATTTTGATTTCATCATGTCCTCGGCCTTCCATGTTATTTCTTCTGCTTGCTGGTTTCTCCAAAGTACTTTTACTAAAGCTATTTCTTTATTCCTTAGCTTCTTAACTTGCCGATATAGAATAGCAATAGGTATCTCTTCACATGTAAGATCTTTTGTAACCTGCACATCCTCAATAAGAGTGATGCGGGATGTTTCACCAATGCATTTTCGAAGCATTGAGACATAAAAAACTGGATGAACAATTGAAAGCTCTTGGGGTAGCTCTAGTTCATATGCAACCTTCCCAAAATTCTTAATAATTTGGTATGGCCCTATGTAATGTGGGCTCAGTTTTCCTTTCTGACCAAACCTCATAACCCCTTTCATCAAAGACACCTTTAAAAATACCCAATCCCCTATTGAGAATTCCAGTCCTCTCCTCCTAGTATCTATATATGATTTGTGATGACTTTGGGTTGTTTCTAGTCGCTTCTGTATTACCTTAACTTTTTCCATGGATTGTTATACTAGATCTGGCCCAAACAAGGTGGTTTCACCCACTTTAGACCATCCAATTGGCGACCAATACTTCCTTCCATACAAAGCTTCATAAGGTGCCATCTTGATACTTGAGTGGTAGCTGTTATTATAGGCAAATTCAATAAGTGGCAAATGGTCCACCCAACTACCTTTATAGTTCAATGCATAAGCTCGCAACATATCTTCAAGTGTCTGAATGGTGTGTTTTGCTTGACTGTCTGTTTGAGGGTGGAAAGTTGTAGTCAAATTTACTTGTGTCCCTAAACTCCTTTGGAAGAACTTCCAAAACTTTGCAGTGAATTGAGCTCCTCGGTCAGATATAATGGAGATTGGGACTCCATGTAGTCTGACTATCTCTTTGAGGTACAGCTTCGTATATTCTTCAGCTGTATAATCACTCCTAACTGGTAAGAAGTTTTCTGACTTCGTGAGTCTGTCAACCATTACCCATATAGAGTCAAACTTCTGAAATGAGCGAGGCAACCCAGTAACAAAATCCATATTGATCATATCCCACTTCCATGTTGGAAG
>JAOTQR010116336.1:0-64613 GCA_025774065.1 Solanum ossicruentum | reverse complement strand
TGTATTGGGGATGACCAAGCCTAGCTCGGGGGGTTGTAGGCCTAGGTAACCTTATTGAGGGGTTAGTACCTTGATCGCCTAATTCGAGGGGTGTTAGTCTTGGATAACCTTTTTAGGGATTTGTACCCATCAACCTTGTTAGGGGTCTGTAACCATCAACCCATTAGGGGGTTTGTACTCTATCAACCCATTGGGTAGGTGGGTGGGGGGTTTGTACTCCATCAACCTTGTTGGGGAGTTTGTACTCTATCAACCTCATGAAGTAATTTGTACCTCATGCACCTATCTAAGGGGGTGGTAGGTCTTGGCTTGCACTATAATAATCGCCCCTTACACTTGTATTATGTTCTATATAAGCATGATTTTACTTCAATCATCATTCATACATTTCATATTATTAGTATGCTATCTATTGCTTATGATTATGCATTTTGACTATGATGCCTATCTCTTATTGCATTTGATCCTACATACTTAGTACATTCAAACATACTAATGCATACTCTATGCCTACATGATGTCACCATATAGGAACTAGTGCACCTCTTTATCATCCTCCTCTTCCACGTAGCTAGTTTGATTGTCCTACAAGCTTGTTGGTGAGTCCTCCACTTCGGGGATGTTGCTTATGAACTCTTTCTATGTATTAAGACTATCTTTCTTTTGGTTATGTATTGATTATGAGGGTGAGCACAGTTGCTTGTCTTGGCCCCCTCTCTTATTTATGCAGTAGAGATGTTATCGAATATGTTATGTATCTATGTTATGAGTCTTGACACTCTTGTTTCTTGATTTGATGATATGAAAGTTTATCCTTAGTCCCAATTACCTTGTTTATGCTTATTTCTCATCGTCATTTTAATTGCTTCCACAACTAAGGATGTGTAATGATATACTATGAGGCTTGTTAGGGGATCTTTCGGGTTCCCCATCACCTGTCTCATCTAGGCCCTAGGCTTGGGTCATGACAACACAAATCATGAGTAGCTAAATCCACAACTATGTTTTGGGAAACATGAAGAACTAACAAAGTAAAATCAGATAATTCATAATTTTTGGATAGTGTGCATGCATGTATTAGTTGACTCTCTTTGATTTGCATGTTTTCTAGTGGTGGCTAATATTAGAACCCGCCTAGTGCTACTGCTAGGACTAAAGTACTAATGAATAGGAAAGGAGATTGATTAATAGGATTCACTTGATGTATTCTCATCTAATCAACTGAACTGGGCCAAAGAAAGGTTGTACTAAGACTAATAGGTAAGGGTTAGTAACACACATAGTGGAGATGTGCCAAGTCACGCAGTGAAATTCGCCTATCGCCTGCACCAAAGAGTTTTGTGAACTTAACTTACCGTCCCAAATGCTATACACTAGAAAAGAATTAGGTTATCCTGTGATACTAAGTTAGGGAATCATGGGGAACACAATACCCTAATTCCTCTCTATATTGATTAAACTCTTGTGTTAGTTAGGTTTACTTTTCTACTGATTATTGCAGAACACACTTTCTTTGGGGAAGTAAGTTGGTTAGTTACTTAAATTGTATTACTTCAATTCTCTTAAGTCTATGTATTCCATGTTGGTTCGATCCTAACCTTAGTTAGGTTCAAGTCTTGAAAATGATCGCTTTATCCTAAAAAAGGGGGTGTAACTTGGGTGACATCAGTACCTGAGGATCAGAAGATGAGGACTTTTTCAAAGTTCATCATATGTAATTCCCTATGGGCCATAAAGGAGTGTCGTAGAAGTAAAGTCCAGAATTGAAGAAATAGTTCACAAAAGCCCGACTACAAGTCGTAAACTGTTATACGACACGTAGAGCACATCCTAGATCCTGCCAACCCAGTTATCCTATTTTGTTTTGGATTTGCATTTTAAATACTATAAATACATTTTAAGATTATTTTTCTTAGAGGAGTAGTGATGTAGCCCAAGTTATACCTCCATTTTGAGGATAAAATGGTCATTGTCAAGAAATAGAAACTAACCAAGGTTAGGGTCGAATCCAAGAGAATACGTAGACTTAAGAGAATTCAATTAATGCAATTTGAGTAGTTAACCAACTTACTTCCCCAAAGGGGTGTTTTCAATAATCAATAGAAAAGTAAACCTAACTAACACAAGAGTTAAATGAATATGGAGAGAAACTAGGGTATTGTGTTTCCCACGATTCCCTAACTTAGTATCACCGAGTAACATAATTCTTTTCTAGTGTGTAGCTTGTAGGATTGTAAGTTAAGTTCACCAAACCATTTAGTCCAAGCGAGAGGTGAATTTCCATACGTGACATGATCTATCTAGTGTGCATTACTAACCCTTACCTATTAGTCCTACTACAACCTCCCCTTGATCCAGTTAGGTTGATTAGATTAGAACATATCAATCAAATCCTATTAATTAATATCTTTTCCTATTCATTACTACCTTTGTCCAGTCAATAACACTAGGCGAGTTCTAACGTTGGCCACCATTAGAAAACATGTAAAGTGAAGAGAGTTAATTAATACATGCATGCATACTTTCTAAGAATTATGATTTATTTGGTTTTTCCTTGTTAGTTATTCACGGTTCCCAAAATCCTAGTTGTGGGTTTAGCTACTCATGATTTGTGTAGATGCAAGATCTATGAATTGGAATAACATAATGGAGCACTTACACAATTGAATTAAGAACAAGCAAATCCAACTTCAAAGAGACTAACAAGATTAAAGCTCAAACCAAAGTACAAGTGTTTCTCAAAAATCTCCAATGTTATGTCTACTAAATCTTACTATTTTTTTCTCTCTAATTGTTGTGTTCTTCCTGTACTATATGAAAACTTTCTGAAAAATAACCTAAAAACCTATTTATAATATTTGAAATACAAATCCTAAACACAATAAGATAACTGGGTCGGCATGCCTCACGAATAGGTTCACAGGTCATATTGAATTCCATAGCTCGTAATCAGGGTCTCGTACAGTCCTGCTGGAAAACTAGATTTCAAGTCTACGATACCCCTCTATCACCCATAAAGTGGTTTACAATCCGTAGAGGGGTTTTGTTTGATGAATCTTCAGAGAGTCCCTCATCTCTCATCCTCAGGGAATGAACCATGTTCTATGACTCGTAAATCATTCCAGAAACCATCTACAAATTTATAGAATCAAATTAAAAAAATTAGCCTCTCAATAGAGTTGTCCACGAAGCCCACCTTAGGCCCTTAGAGTGAACTACGGCGAATAAAGGGTCTCATACTGCATCAAATTTAGCAACTTCTGTACTTTCTTCCAAAAATCAAGGTCAACCCTTGAATCCCGCAAATATAACAAAAAAAATAATAAAACCAACTAACATTGCATTGAGAACACCAAATATTCCAAGTTTTAAGTATCAGATGTGTTGTATTTTGACAACACATCAACACCCTCAATTTAAAATTGTTGCTTATCCTCAAGCAACAGACTTAGTCTATATAAGTAACACAATATCATACAGATGTCAACCCAATGACATACATCATATCAATCTTAAACTCAAATACCCACATTACTTCGTCAAAACAGAATCACATAGCCATCTAGCAAACTAATATAGACTAGTGTATGTGACAACACAACTATGATAAGTGAGATACTATTAGCAATCCACAATCACTGAGTAAGAATAATGGTAATAATGCAATGCAAGTGCCCTCACATAAAGATGTCCCATATCTAACTCTCAATGATGTATTCATGTATAACCTTGGGACTATGCAAAATCACTCACTCTCACAAAAGTTATTCTGGCATCATTGCCAATACCATAGGTTTTCCGCTAAACTCATGATTAAGACCTTGAACTATTTGGACTAGGATCACTTTTGGACTTTCTAGGCTTGTAATATAGGCTAAAGGGGCTTTGGTATGGTATTTTGGGAATATAGTGACTACCGGCCCTACTTGACATTGCATTTCCTATACTTTTGCCCTACCAACTCTATTATTTTCCATCTCATTCTCCCTTTCTCCTATTTCAAGCTTTTCTGGGTGCTTTCTTTTAATTTTTCAGCTTTTCCCCTTGCTTTTACACTTCATTTTTCTTTTTAGCTCACAACTAAGGCATTACTTATTTTTCTTAGACCCAATACTGATTTTTTACCTTTTCTCTATATCACTAACATCCCCCTAATTTTTTGGGTTTCACAATTACAATAGCGACCCTCAACATAGGCTTTTGGACTGAGTTGAAGTGCACACTATCTGTCCTCAAAACTAGGGCCACTTTTGGTAGCCACCCTCAACATAGGCTTTTGGACTTAGTTAAGGCGCACAATGTTAAAGGAAGGACCAGGGCCAATTTCTGGATTTTACCACTAATAAGGCTAGGTTAATTATGTGTTTACAAAGAATGGGTACATGTCATGCTCAAACATTAGGAGCAGGGGATATTCTACAAATTTGGTTGGTTATTTAGGCTAAGTGGACTATCAAGAACAATGGCCTAAGATTCTTTCCTAATCTAATTAGTCTATAGTCTAACTTAGAGTAAGAGGGAAAGTTCTAAATTAGCGCACAACACATGAATTTAGAAATTTAAGCTCACACTCTCATGACACTGACTACATCATTAACAAAAGGCTCTCAAATCATGTTTTTTATCTCAATTTATTCTAATTTATCAGAACAAACATTTTTAGCACACCTAAACATGCATGGTTGCTATCTGAACTAACTAATCAAATTTTGCTGGGTATCACTTTTCAAACAAAACACAAAAAATGCTATATGCCACAGGTATTAGTACTATATGCTACAAATACTACCTAAACATCCTAAATATGCCAGTCGAACAGATAGCAAATATCCATGGGGAAGAAGAACACAGGCAAGAAAACCCTAGGATAACAAATTAAGGTAGTTATGGACCCAAGCTACTCAGACTTCAGTAAGGTCCATAACTACACACACCCCATCAAAAGAAGGGTGCATTATCACCAATGCTCATAATAAAAATAAAAGAAAGTATAAGGGGTCAAAAATGATAGCTGGGAGCTTAAGCGCTAGTCTGTGGCTGAGTATGACTACCCTCGACTTGCGTGGTGGCCTCCTTAGGCTCCGAGTGAGTGGCAACCTATGCAGGTTCCAGACACTGCTCAACAATATACCAACCACCCATCTAATTAAGTTGGCTTTGTGCTCTAGATTTCTCATTGCCAGCATGTCCCTAGTCTGCCAAACTCTTTAGTTGAACTCAATTGTTGATCTTGGGCTAGGGAACTCTGACCCAAATAGGATGCGATAGATAGTGGTCTCCTAAATATCCACCCACTGGCCCTCACTATAGTCTCGATCAGTCTGGGTCGAGCGAGGGACTTCTTCCCCTTGGGAAGAGTACTATTATTAGTGGCTACATATGGTGCATAAAACATCCTCACCATCGCTGGGGAGTATCACCTGGGTAATAGGGTCAGCGATGGAGCCTATATCTGATCATCGTATCGTGGAGACTAGTGGCACTATCAAGTCACTCTAGGATGACTCAGGGCTCCTCATAGATGGAGCGGGTTGGCTTTATCCACTTTATATTCTACACATCCTCTACATAGATATCCCACATACCCTTAATGTATTAGCGACTAGTAAGAACATCTGGTGGAGATGGTGATAATCGGGGCACTACGGAGGACTCTATCTCTGAACTGTTGTCGGAGCCTGACTCAGTGCTGTACTCCTCTTAGGATGGAATCTTCTGAATAAAATAGCTCCTATTCTGTCCTCCCTCCTCAGACTGGGCAATCGGATGACAAGAGCCTGAGTATGCCCATCTCTGGCTCCAGCTCTAGTATGAGGTCTAGTAGCGTTTGGGTCCTAATGGATGCCAAGGTCCTCTACTAATCTACTAAAAGTAGGAGCATGCTCATCCTCCGAGGGCTTGTCTCTGACCCTCCTCTATAAGGCCCACGATCTTATCACATTTTACTTTCGTGGCTATACTACCTAAAAAAATTGAATATTTACGCACTTAGTTTAGCCCCATAGATCAAAAGATGAAATGCAAATACAATTTGGACTTAGTCACAGAAGGGTCTACAATAGCGCTTCTAATAGATGTAGTGGAAACTATAGGCCATAGAAGTCTAATAGTGGTCACAATAACTTTTATTCACTAGAAATGTGTACGAGACCAGGTACGACTTGTAGGATGTTCTGCGAGTCACATACTGAGTTGTAGAGGATTCCAATATCTAATTTATTTCAGCAAGGGGCTTAAGAGACTATTCTATGAGCCATAATTATTCTACAATTAGTAGAGGGTCTCGTCTCATAGGTACTCAAAAACTTTAAGTTCCTAGAATATTGTATGAGGGGAAATTGCAACTCATGGAATGTTCCGCGGGTCGTAAAAGCCATTCGTAAACCAAAAAACTCAGTCACTTGAGTTCCTAATTACAACAAAGTGGACCCCATACGATATTCAAATTTTATTCTAATCAGCAACGAAGTAATACGCATAAAACTATATCATTTTCACACAACAACCAATACCTCCACATGATAGTAAACCTATATACCAAATCAAAAGTATTTGAGCATGTTTCCCTAACCCTTTCGGCCACGTATGAATGATTTCACAAGAATATTAAATGTCAGCACCCACCAAATATCACACACACAATCAATTCAATTACACGGTGAGTGATTACATGGGTATCAAAGATACATCAATCAAAAATGGACAATGGCAACTACTCCACATTCCAGTTCTATACACATATTCAAACATGGGCAACTATAATTCAATGATCACAATTACTATTTTCACATAAGGGTTTGTGTCTACAACAACCATTCTCGACATAATTTTCAATTTAACCCTACAAATATAGGTAAATCAAATGTATTTGGTTAACTGAAAACTTATCAATTTCTATGATTATATTGTAGAACATGAAGGAGGTACTTGGATACTAAACCCTTGATAAAAAAAAATTATCATAAGAAAATAAGGGGCGATCGCCATCGGTGGTCAGAATTTCGGGATGAGGGTATGGCTGGTACAATTTGCGAATTAGGACTAAAATAGGGTCAAAATAATTTTGCCCCATCATTTATACATTGAGAAGGTCAGTTGAAATATCATAGGCCTGGACTCTATGGAACCTCGATTACAAGCTGTAAAGTGTCTTATGGCTCATGAACTGTGGTTTTGTAGAACATCCAAACCCTAGTTTTCAGTACTGGGTTTCACGAACTAGTCTACAAGTCGTAAACTGAAGTACAACTCATAGGGTTATTTGTAGAGATGTTAACACTTGGAAAAATTTTAAAAAACTTACTTGGGGTCCACGAGCCCCATTCACGATTCCTAGTTTTATCTATGGATCCTAAAGTTGGCTTGTAGGTTAGAGTACACAACATTTTGCTTACTAGAAATGTCTTTGAGATGATGTATAGGTTGTAAAGTGATTTATCACTCGGACCTAGTCATAGAGGCACTTCCTGAGTCCTTTTTCAGCCAAGAATGATTGGCTTAGCCATGCAACTTCATATTCTTCATAAAGCACACTGTTACCCTATATGAAAACAACCCAATGTCCAAGATTACAACTAACATACAATAAAATAAACTACCTATGAGTCTAAAGAGTGAAAATAAAGCTACAGTATAACTATTAAATCAAAAACCTTTGGTTGCCACCCAAACAGTGCCTCATTTAGTATCGTGGCATGACTTGGACAAATTGTTTACTCAGGCTTCACCAATTTCTCAATATCCATTCTTCAAATCATCTGGCCTCTTCATAGACTTACATATACTGAAGATAACCTTTTCATAATTCAATCTGAACCAGAGTTGACTAGCTTCCATATCCACTAGTACCTGCCAGTGGCCAGGAACGGTCTTCCCAAGATGATTGGGATGTCGATCTCAACTTCACAATCTAGGATCATAAAGTCTATGGGGAATATGAATTTCTCAACTTTGACCAACACATCATATAGTATCCTAATAGGCTTCTTCACCATGTGATCAACCATCAACAATTGCATGCTTGTTGGAGTAGGGGCTCCCAATCCTTGCTTCTTGAAGACCAGAAGGGACACCAGAATAATGCTAGTAGCTAGATCACATAGAACCCTAGCGAATGCCATTTCTTCAATGGTTCAGGGTATAGTGAACCACTGGGATCTCCCAACTTTTGGACCAATGAACTCGTAGCAATCGCACTGTAATGCTGAAGCTCTTAGGGGAGCTCTTGCCTCATAGTGTGCTTCTTCGTAATTAGGTCCTTCATGTACTTTACATACCCTGACATCTTTTGCAATGCCTCAATGAAAGGGAAGTTGTTGAAGAGTTATTTCAGCATGGAGAGAAAGTGCTTGAACTTGCCTTCCTCCTCCCGCTTTTTGATTCTTTGAGGGAAGGGAGGAAGAGGCCTAGGAATGGGCTTCAACTTCTATGGTGCATCAACAACTTCACTCGCCCCATCCTCACCATAATCATCTCTTGTATCCACATCCTTGGCCACTATTGTCTCCTCTTGAACATCATTCTCATCAAATGGAAAGTGAGAATTAATGGAGCTCTTTCCACCAAATGTAGTAACTGCCATGCACTACCCTACATTCTTACAGTTCCGAACTGTGTTGCTAGGTAGTGTACCACTCTAACAAATGATTTAGTTGAGTCCAAACTTGACCAAACTATTGCTCAAGCTGTTTGATGACAACAAAATGAGACTTAATTATCTAGTTGATGCTGGAGATCTCAGATTTCATCCCCACCTGAGTCTCATCCTATGTCTCAGCTTTCTTCAACAGGCAATCAAACATCTCCTCAATACTAGAACTACTTGCACCTGCATCATGGTTATGTGGTGCCATATAAGGACCATTTCTGTAACCATCTTTGTGACCCTAATATTCATCTCTCTCTAGGCCCCTATTTCGGTCATAATATCCTCCATGATTGGTCCTGAAAGTTGCATCTCTATTCAAGTTCTGACCTTGGTTTCCTTGACCTTGGTGCCAATAGTCCTGATTAGAACCTTGGGCGTTACGTTTGTCTAGAAACCCCTCATCTAATCAACAAAAAAACAAGTGTCCTTCTCATAGTAAAATTTATCATAAATGGGTGCACGTGGAGGCTGATGAAATACTATAATGACTTGCTCCCGATTCTACTTCATCATCACCTCCATGCCTGTGTGGATTCGGGCAAGCTCTTGCATAATGTCTTCATTTATCTTAACTTGCTTCAAACCGACACTTACAAATACATGGACTTTGGTAGATGTTTTGTCTTATGCCCGCATGCACGATTAGTCTTGACCACTCTTTTCATCCTTTCTACTATCTTTGTGAATGGTTGATTTAGGAACATGCACCCTAAAATATTATCAACACAAGCCTGATTATTCTTATCGACGGCATGATAGAAGATCTCCACCAAGGCATCATCAATGATCTTATAGTTCAGAACACTCCTCAAGCACTTAGTTAACCACTCCCATGTAATATCGATCGAATCACCGAAAGTTGCACAAAGTTGTTTACCTAGTCTTTCAGCTTGAGATATTTCGACCTCGGAAAGTACCTCCCCAAAAAAGCCTCTGAAACTCATCCCAACTGGTGATCAAACTCTACGTGAGCTCAGATAGTCATAGTAATACATTGCCTATAAGAGACAATGGGAAGACACGAAGTTCTACAATATCCATAGACTGATTTTGTGTTCCTATCACACTCTTGTAGACGAATGCTATATTGTGTAGATGGCTATGAGTATCCTCCAATTGTGAGCCCACAAATATCCCATGATTCAGTAGCATTAGGAGCAACCCACTCGAGACTACAAAATCCGTGTCAATCGGTAGTGGTGGCAACAATAGCTTCAGTCTCCTTCATCGCCATAGGATTCAGCCTATATTGATTCCACTAATAAGCATTGGCATTAAAATCCTATGGCTGTGGAGCAATGTACTTAAGAAAAGGTGGGTTTTCAGGATCAACTTTCTCATTCTCGTTCCTGTTCAAAGCTGCATTAACTAGATTGTTGGTATTATCTTGGGCCATTCTCCTTAGTGTTCTACGATCTCTGGGTCAAATTGAGTCAAGGGTCTTCCTTGACTTCACGTGTTTGGTATACACTACACTTACACCCTGAAAAGAAATCAAAACAACAAAAAACATAAAATGTGGGAAATAAGGATTAATATCCAAATCTCTATGAATTAACCAAGTCTAGTCGTAATCCCTGGCAAACGACACCAAAATCATGATGTCATTGAAGTTACACCTCTTTTTTGAGGAAAAAGAGGTTGTTGTCAAGAAATAGAACTTAATCAAGGTTAGGGTCGAACCCAAGGGAATGCGTAGACTTAAGAGAACTCAATTAATCCAATATAAGTAGTTTACCAACTTAATTCCCTAAAGTGGGCTTTGCAATAATTAGTATAAAAGTAAATCTAACTAACACAGGAGTTAAATCAATATGGAGATAAACTGGGTTATTGTGTTCCCCATGATTTCCTAACTTAGTATCATTGGATAAGCTAATTTATTTCATGCAGGGGGTAAGTTACATTTACAAAACCCTTTGGTCCAGGCGAGAGGCGAATTTCACTATGTGACTTAGCCCATCTCCGTAGTGTGCATTACTAACCCTTACCTATTAGTGCCAATACAGCCTCCCCTTGGCCCAGCTCGACTAATTAGACTAGAACACATCAATCAAATCCTGCTAATTAATCAGTTTTCCTATTTATTACTACCTTTGTCCAGTCAGTAATACTTGGCAGGTTCTAATGTTTGCCACCATCACAAATCATGCAATGCGAAAAAAAGTTAATTAATACATGTATGCACACTTTCCAAAAATTATTATTTATCTAATTTTACCTTGTTAGTTTTCCATCGTTCCCAGAACTCTAGATATGGATTTAGCTACTCATGATTTGTGTAGATGCAAGACTTATGAATCGGAATAACATAACAGAGAACTCACACAATTGAATTAAAAATAAGCAAATCCAACTTCAAAAAGACCCGCATGATTAAAGATCAAATCAAAGTACAAGTGTTCTCAAAACACTCCAATGTTATCTTTACTCAATCTCACTATTTTTCTCTTTAATTGTTGAGTTATCTATGTACTATGCAAAATCTTTATGAAAAATTACCTAAACACCTATTTATAATATTTTAAATAGAAGTCCTAAACATAATAGGATATCTAGATCAACACGCTCACGAACAGGTTACTGGACATACTGCATTCCACGACCAGTAATCAGGGTCTTATACAGTGCTATTGGAAAACTGGACTTCAAGTTTAAGATACTCCTCTATGACCCATAAAGTGGTTTATGACCTATAGGAGGTCTTTGTTTGATGAATCTTCAAAATGTTCCTTATCTCTGACCTTCAGGGCATGAACCACGTTCTACGACTCGTAAATCAATCCATGACCCATCGTCATGTTCATAGAATTAACTTCAGAAAATCAGACCCTTACTGGAATTGTCCAAGAAACTTACTTCATCGCCCGTAGAGTAAACTACAGCCTGTACAGTGTCACATACTGCATGAAAATCAGTGATTTCTATACTTTCTTTCTAAAATCAAGGCCAACCTTGGAATCCTGCAAATATAGCACAAAAACACATAAAACCAACTAACATCACATTGAAGACACACAAAAGTCCAAGATTTAAACATCAAAAATGCTATATTTTGATAGCACATTAGGCAGCAAAATACAATAGAAAAAGTTTTGGAGAGTCTAAGAAACACTTGTAAACATTAATTTCATCCTCCAGTTACAATCATATGATTCTCACTGAAGGTATGGATTTTCTTGTGCTTAATTTAATTTTGTAAGTTCTCTATTATGTTATTCAAATTCATATATCTTGCATTTATACTGATCATGAGTAGGTAAATCCATACCTATGGCTGTGGGAACCATGAATAACTAACAAGGTAAAACTGGATAATTCATAATTTTTGAAAAGTGTTTATGCATGTATTAATTAATTCTCCTATTTTTGAATGCTTTATAATGGTGGCCAAAATTAGAATGCTCTTAGTGTTACTGAATGGACCAAGGCAGTAATGAATAGGAAAAAGGATTAATTAACAGGATTCAATTGATGTTTCTCATATAATTAACCCAACTGGGCCAAGGGGAGGTTATAGTAGGAAAATAGGTAAGGGTTAGTAACGTCATACTATGGGGATAGACAAAATCACATAGTGAAATTTGCCTCTCACCTAGGCCAAAGGGTTTGGTGAACTTAACTTACCCCAGTCTGCATGCTACACATTGAAAAAGAATTCGATTATCTGATCATACTAAGGGAATCATAGGGAATAGAATACCCTAGTTTGTCTTCATATTGGTTAAACACATGTCTTAGGTAAGATTTATTTTTACTAATTGTTATACAAACCCCCCTCCTTGGAGAGAAAAGTTGGATAATAAACTCAAATCGCAATTGAATTCTTCTAAGTCTACCATTTTCCCTTGGGTTCAACCCTAACCTTGTTTTGGTTCTTTTTCTTGACAACAATCACTTTTTCCTAAAAAAAAGAGGCGTAGCTTGGTAAACATCATGATTTTTGAGTTCTTGCTAAGGAATATGGATAGACTTGTTTAATTCAAGTAATTTGGGAATTAATCCTTATTTCCCTCATTTTACATTATTTTGTTATTTTTGTTTGCTTACAGGGTATAAGTGTAGTGTATGCTCAACACCAAGTCGAGGGATACCCCTAACTTCATTTGACCCAAATATCTAGAGAAGATTGAGAAGAATGACCCAAGATATTGTCAATAACACAACAAATACAACTTTGAACTAGAATCAAAATGAGAATTCCAAAAATGGAAATCTACCTCCTCTTGAGGATATTGCTCCACCACCATAGGACTTCAACGTCGAACCGTACCTGTGAAATCAATATCGGTTGAACCCTATGGGTATGAAATTGATTAGGGCTATAGTATTACCACCACTATTGGCTGACACAAAGTTTATGGTTTCGAGTTGGGTGCTTCAGATGTTGAAGAACTGCATGTTTTTTAACAGGCCTACCATAATAGGATCTGCATAGGTATATACATAATGTTGCATTTGTCAGTAAGAATGTGATGGGAATACAAAATCTATCTATGGGTGTTGTTGGACTTTATGTCATCCCATTATATCTGACATGTAATGCAGCACTATGGCTATCTTGGATTCCATAGAGTTTCATCACTAGTTGGGCTGAGTTGCAGTAGGGCCATTTCGGAGAGGTACTTCCCGAGATCAAAGAAACTCAAGTTGAAAGATCAAATTAATAACTTTGAGCAACTTCCTGGTGACTCTTGTTAATACTATGTGGGAGCGATTCACAAAGTGTTTGAGGAGTATCCCGGACCACAAGATTGTTGATGATGTCTTGGTAGAGATCTTCTACCATACCATTGACAAGAATAATCAAGTTTGTGCTGATGCCATTATTAGGGGTATGTTCTTAGATCAACCATTTGCAAGAATAGCTAAAAGGATGGAAAGGGTGATAAAGACAAACCATGCATAGGGTAAAGAGATAGAGCATCTACCAAAGTTCGTGTACTGTCAGTATTACATTGGAGCAAGCTAAAATAGATGACAAGATTATGTAAGAGCTTGCCAAAATCCGTACACGTATGAAGGTGATGATGAAGTAGAATCAGAAACGAGTCAATGTAGTTGTCAATCATCCTTCAAGAGCACCTATGTATGATGATTCCTACTATGAGAAGGACACTTTCTTCACTGCTAATCAGATGGAGGGTTTTCGGACAAATGCCTAAGGGTCTAATCTATGTAATTAGTGCCAAGGTCAGGGAAACCAAGGTTGGAACTTTAATCAAGATGGAGCCATCAGAGACAACCACAAAGACTACTATGAAAGGAATCAGGGCCAAGACAGAGATGCAGTTTTGGGCCATAAAGATGATTACAGAAATGGTACATATGTGCCACCATACAACTGCGACACTGGTGCCAATAGTTCCAAAATTAAGGAGATATTTGACCACCGATTGAAGAAAGCTGAGATACAAGATGAGACTTTGAGGGGGATGAAATCTGACATATACAACATAAATCAGAAAATCGAGTCTCATTCTATTGCTCTCAAACAACTTGAGCAATGGTTTGGTCAAGTTTCTGCTCAACTAAATCAGTGTCAGAGAGGTACACTTCCCAACAACACAATTCATAATCGAAAGAATAAAGATGGTCATTATTACTCATGGTTGCAAGAGCACCATTAATCCTCCCACTTTGGTAGGTGAGGATGAAGTTCGTGAGGAGACAAATAAGGTCAAGGATGTCAATACCAGAGATGATCATTGTAAGGATGGAGTGAATGATACTCTAAAGGTGTCACAGAAGTTGAAGCCCAAGCCTATTCCTAGGCCTCCTACTCCCTTCCATCAAAGAATAAAAAAAAAGGAGGAGGATGGTAAGTTCAAACACTTTCTCTCCATACCAAAACAACTTTCTATCAACATCCCTCTCATTAAGGCACTAGAGAAGATGCCAGGGTATGCAACATTCATGAAGGGCGTAGTTATGAAAAAGCAGACTGTTAGTCAGGAGCTTTCCTAAGAGCTTCAATATTATATTTCAATATCTATGAGGTCCTTAGTTCAAAAGCGAGAAGATCTCACCGCTTTAACCATAACTTATACTATTGGAGATGTGGAGTTTGCAAGGTTATTATGTGTTCTCGATGCCAACATTAGTATGATGCCCCTTGCGGTCTTTAAGAAGATAGTATTGAGAGCCCCTACTTTGATGAGTATGCGGTATTTGATGGGTGATTGCACCATGAAGAAACCTGTTGGGATACTTTATGATGTTCTTTTTAAAGTTGAGAAATGAATATTCCCTACAAACTTTGTGATCCTAGATTGTGAAGTCGACTTCGAAGTCCCAATCATCTTGGGAAGGCCATTCCTAACCACTGATCGAGCACTAGTGGATATGAAAGTTGGCTAACTCAGGTTCAGATTGAATGATGGAAAGGTTTTCTTCAATATCTGTTAGTCAATGAAGAGGCCAGATGATCTAAAGAAAAGTGTTTGGACACTTTGTGAAGCGTGAGTAGCCATGTTGTCCAACATCTGCCGCAATAGTAAATTAGGCGCTACATGGGAGGCATCCCTATTTTATAATGTAATAGTCATAGTTGTAGCTTCGTTTTTAGTTTTTCACTTGTAGGTAGTTTATTTTCTCACATTTTGGTTGTAATGTTTGAGATTGGGTTGGTTGCATATAGGATAACAGTGTGTTCTGTGAAGAATTTGCAAGAATATGGCTAAGTCAGGCATCCTTGGCTAGAAAGGCAACAAGAAGTGCCTCTATGATTGGTTCCATGAGCCATGTATCATTACACAACCCATACACCATATTATAGATACTTCCAGTGAGCAAAAGATTATGCACTCCAGTCTATGAGCCAACTTGACGTCCCGTAGATACAAATACGAGTCGTGGATGGGACTTGTGAACCCCTGGTAAGTTTTCTAAATTTTCGACTAGGTGTTGGGGTTTCTACGACCAACTCTATCAGCCGTATTATACTCTATGATGCATAGATAGGTCCGTTAAACCCAATCCTAAAAACTAGGATTTGGACCTTCTATAAAACCATGATTCACCAGCCATAAAATACTCTATAACCCTTAATTGAGGTTTATAGAGTCTGGGCCCATTTGTTTTGACTGACCTAGTGAAACTACAAATAATGGGGTCAAAATATTTTTACCCCATTTCTTTCTCTAAATCACAAATTGGACCCAGCAAGCCCTAACCCAACTCTTTATGACCAACAATGGGAGCACCTCCACTAATTTCCGACAACTTTTTTTTTTGCAACCCTAGGGTTTCATTGTCTCATCACCTCTTGCAATTTATATGATTTAATCACTCAATTTGGTAAGTTTTTTTATCATTCAAACATCCTTGATTCACTAATTTATTGTGTGATATGGTTAAAGTTTATTTGTCGAGTATGCTTAATTTGGACATCAACCCATGTATGCAAATTGATAAATTAAAAAATTGAATTGTTGTTGCTTGTGTATGAATTTGTGTTTAGGCCGGAATGTTGTGGAGTTGCCTTGTTGAATGTTTTGAATAATGTGTTTGACACCTATGTAATCACTCACAACTTGAAATAAATTGATTGTATGTCTGAAGAATTCAGTGTGTGATGGTATGGGTTCGTGTTTTTGATGTTAATTCATTCAAATGGGATCGGCAGGGTTGCGAATTCATGCTTAGTGATTTTCATGTGGTACTTGTGCAAATTACTTTACGGGGGTGCTGGGTGTGTCGATATGAAATATGTGAGGTGCGCGCATATTGCTTTGATGCTAGTACAATATGTTGAAAAAGTCATGTGGGATCCATATTGATGGAGTTAGAAACTCAAGTAGCTCAGTTTCTGGTCTACTAGGGTCTTTTATGGCCCGTGGAAAATTCCACAAACTATAGTGGCCTCTTGTATGAAATTCCAGAAACCTGATGTTTCTGAGTACCCATCAGACAATACTTTCTACGAGTCATAAAATGGTTTATGACTCTTATACAGGTCTCATGGATCCATGCCAACAAAATTTCTAGACACTAGAATCATCTACGACTCAATCTATGATTCATAGATGCTTCTATGAGTCACAGTAGTCTCGTAGATGTCATTCCAGTGAACAATTATTGTGAACACTAGTTTTAGAAGAGCCTTTTATGGCCCATAGTTTTCACTACGACCCATAGACATGATTTCATAGATCCCTTTGTAACAAAGTCTGGTATGTTTTTACATTTTGTTTTCTAATTTGTGGGGCTAACCATGTCACCTAATGTCCACATTTCAGGTACTATGGCCCCAAAGCCGACACACAAGGAAATCAAAGCCATGTAGATGAGGCTTAGAGATAAGACATCAGGGGAGGAGGAGACCCTCATGATGAGTGGATCAATCAAGGAGCTCGACGTCTAACCTGACTCAAATACTGATAGACCATAGACATGGGCTGCCACCAGACTTGGGCAGACCCAGACTCAAACCCAGGTTATTGCCGTTCGCTCTCCCCAGTCTGATTAAAGCGACAATGACAATTGTAGATCCATTAAGATGACTCCGTCTAGAGTGAAGTCAGACTCAGAGTCAGGATCCGATGATGAGTCGGAGTTAGAGTCCTCTAACGTACCACTACATACATCACTGTCAACTCCAGATGCTCTCATAGTCAATGTTGTGTTACAGGCATGCGAGATATTTATACAGATGGTATACAAGCTATTGATTAGGTCAAGCCAGCCCCTCCATTTAGCCCTGGGTCGTCTCATTCGAAATAAATAGCGTCCTTGATCTCTAGGTCACCATCACCAGATATAGGCTCCAATGGCTGACCAAACCACTTGGGAGGTACTTTCTGATCGTGGTATGTGAGTTCTATGTATTAGATGCAGGCACAGTTCTCAGTACTCTTCTCAAGGTGAAGAAGCCCCTTGCTCACCCCAAACTAATACAGACCAGAGTGAGGGGTCGACAGGTGGAATCACGGTGACTACTTTCCACCGCATATTTTTTGGGCCATAGTTCCCTTCCCCCAGATCCATAACAGAGTTCAACCATAGAGTGGAGCAGACTAGGGACTTGGTTTTAATGAGAGACCAGAGTCGAAGTGGCTTGATGAGATAGGTGGCCAGTTTGATTGCTGAGCAGGGGGTAGAGTCTGCATATGTGGCCACTTACTTGGAGCCTATTCCGAAGGCTTCGATTAGTTCTCCTACCATTGTTTTGGTAGGTAGTTTTGAGGTCATGGATTCAGCATATGCTTGTAAATAACACTTTGATGCTAGAGCGTGCAGTACTAGTTGCCAGCATCTTGGCTGGCTACGAGATAAATTAGCCTAGCCTTAGCAGATCCAGGAGGCGGCCTTGAAGAGGTCTACCTCTATCCCTTTCCCATGATTGATCTACAGACTCTATCTAGTGTTGGGGGTGAAAAGTCAACACCAGTTGGACTCATTGATTGAGGTCTAGCATATTTCGGATGGTAGCCTAATTAAGGATGAAGAGAGCCCAATGGTACTTTGGCGAGCACTCGCCAACTTGCTCCCATGCCAGAGATGTTCACCCCAGAGCCATTAGTTGATGTTCCAGCAACCACCACCACTGCTGCTACTATTGAGGTAAGGCCTCCATAGATCGAGACAGATGTGGAAGGGTCCCCCTTATTACTACTTCTGCACTAAGGGCCACTTCTACACAGATAGCATATGTGCGCATAGTTTATGTGTCCGCGGTATCTATTCAGGCCATGGCATAGAGACTATCCCACACTGAGTCCCAATTGACTCATTTAGTTCAGCAGGTCAGGCTCAGGGTCTACCAAGCCATTATAGAGCCCGAAGAACACCTTCGAGATGAGGGTCCAGCAAAGTCTGAGCAAATCTCAGCCAATAGATATGATATCCATATAGATGGAGATCCAATGACTCTGGGCCGATATGACAGCATCGTTGGCAGCACTGATGACATTACCAAAGACTACACTCCCAATGCCGGTGGTGGACTTATTCGCTCTTGAGGAGCTTTCACAGCTTTCCCATCCGAAGAGGCCTTGCACTAATAATCATCCAGATATAGATACATTGCAGCTACATGCAGGGCCGATAGAGTAGGAAGAGCTCAAGCTTTTCTTGAGGCAGTCGAGGTAGGATAAGGAGAGACGACAACCTTGTGAGCTCGAGAAGGTGAGGGGTGCTGGCCCCTCTGGTGATGGTGCTACAACTGAGGAGGCTACCATGCAGGGTGAGGATTGTCAGACTTAGCCAAACACTATCGCTTAGTTACCTAGGTATGTTTTTTGACCCTTGCGCTTTATTTCTTCTTTTTGTGTGCATTAAGGACAGTACACCTCTTTTTCGATGGGGTGTGTGTAATTATAGGCCTCAGTGAAGTCTGAGTAACCTTGGCCTATAACTATCCCAATTTTGGAATTTTAGGGGTTTTCTTGCCTCTGCCTTTTTTCCTCATGGATATTTATTTGTTGTTGAACCGACATGTTTAGGAGGTTCAGGTAGTATTGCTAGCATATAATACTAATATCTATTGCATGTATGTGTTTAATGTGTCCTTTTCAAAAAAGAAACTCACCAAAATTTAGTTAGTCTAGAAAGTAACCATGCATGTTTAATTGATTTGATAGTGCTTGTTCTCATAAGTGAAAATAATCATGAGATATGTTGATAGTGTAATTAGTACTATGTGAGTGTGAGCTTAATTTGGTAAATTCATGTGTTGTGTTTCAATTTATAACTTGCCTTGTTACTCTGGTTTAGACTTAGACTGGTTGGTTAGGAAAGGATCATAGGCCATTGTTCTAAATAGTCCACTTAGCCTAAATGAACAACAAAATGTGTAAAATATCCCTTGTTCCTAATGTTTGAACATGACATGTACCTTTTCTTTGTAAAAACCTAAGTAACCTCGCCTTATTAAAAGTAAAATCTTGAAATAGGCCCTGGTCCTTCCTTTAACATTGTGTACCTTGATTGAGGCAAGAAGCCTAAGTTGAGGGTGACTACCAAAAGTGGCCTTGGTTCTGAGGTTGGATAATGTGCACCTTAACTTAGGTCAAAAGCCTAAGTAGAGGATGGCTGGTCTAAGGATTAAACACAAAATAAGGGGGCAAAGTCAGTGATAAATGGAAAAGGAGGAAAAAATGTGTGTACTGGGTGAAGAAAAATGAGTAAGTCCTTAGTTATAAATTGAAAAGAAAAATGAAGAAATAATATGAGGTAAAAAGCTAAAAAAATGAAAAGACAACACACAAAAAAAAGCTTAAAATAGGAATAAGGGGGAATGGAATGAAAATAATATTGTTGATTCCAAAAAAGTATACACAAATGCAGTGTCATAGAGGGCCTTTAGTGACTACGTTCCTAAAACCTCATACCAAAGTCCCCGAGCCTATGTTACAAGCTTATAAAAACCATAACTGATAGTAGTCTAAATAGTCATAGGTCTTAGTTATGAGTATAGGAGCAAGCATATTGTATTGAGCATGATATAAGAATGTCTTTTATGCGAGTGAGTGATTTTGCATAGTTTCCAGGTTATACTTGAAAGCATCATTGTAAGTGAGATATGAGACTGCTATCTATGAGGACACTTGAATTGCATTATTAACGTTAGACTTATTCAGTGATTGGGGCTTGTTGATGGTTACCTCTCTTGTCATAGTTATATTGCCACATTCAATGATTTGTGTTGGTTTGCAGGATAGCTATCTGCTTGTGCTTTGAAAAGTGGTGTGGGTATCTATGCTTGTGTTTGATAAGATGTATGCCATTAGGTTGAAGTCTGTGTATTGTTGTGCTGCTTATATAGATTGAGTCTATTGCTTGAGGACAAGAAACAATTTGAAGTTGAGGGTGTTGATGTGCTATCAAAATACAACACTTTTGATGCTCAAAACTTTTAATTTTGTGTGTTCTCAATGCGATGTTAGTGGGATTGATTGTGTTTTTGTGCTTGTTTTGTAGGATATTAGGGTTGGCATGATTTTTTGGAAAAATATGTAGAAGTTACTGAATTTGAAGACCCATGAGACACTTTACAGGCCGTAGAGTATTCTTTGAGTCGTGAAGGATGTCTCATGTGCAATTTCGGTGAAGGGTGTATTTCTAAAGCTGGATCTATGAATATGCAAACAAGTCATGGAACACTTTACGAGCCATAGATTCAGTCTCATACCCTGAGGATCAGAAGATGAGGATTTTCAGAAATTTCATCAGACAAAATCCCCTACGAGCCATAAAATCTTTTACGGGCCGTAGAGGGGTGTCATGTGAGCCAAGTCCAGAATTGAAGCAAATGTCCACGAAAGCCCGACTATGACCCGTAAACTATTATATGGCCCGTAGAGTAGCTCGTAGAGCGTACCGACCTAATTATCCTATTTTTTATTTGTATTTTAAACACTATAAATAGGTTTTTAGGTTATTTTTCTTACAACGGCAATGAGAGGCAACAAAAAGAATATTGGAGAGTTTGAGAAACATTTGCGAACATTAATTTCATTTTCTAATTACAATTTTATGATTCTCATTAAAGGTTTGGATTTTCTTGTGCTTAATACAATTGTGTAATTGCTCCATTATGCTATTCAAATTCATAAGTTTTGCATTTATACTGATCATGAGTAGCCAAATCTACAACTAGGGTAGTGGGAACCGTGAAGAACCAACAAGGTAATATTAGATAATTCATAATTCTTGAAAAGTGTGCATGCATGTATTAATTAATTATCATTGTTTTGATTGCTTTCTAATGGTGGCCAAAATTAGAACCCATCTAGTGTTATTGACTGGACTAAGGTAGTAATGAATAACAGAAGAGATTAATTAACATGATTCGTTTGATATTTCTCATCTAATCAACTAAATTGGGCCAACAAGAGGTTGTACCGGGACAGTAGGTAAGGGTTAGTAATGTCACACTATGGGAATGGACCAAATCACGTAGTGAAGTTTGCCTCTCGTCTGGGCCAATGAGTTTGGTGAACTTAACTTACTATTCTACATGCTATACACTAGAAAATAATTAAGTTATTTGGTAATACTGAGTTAGGGAATCATGGGGAATACAATACCCTAGTTTCTTTTGACATTGATGAAACACTTTTCTTAGTTTAGATTTAGTTTTACTAATTGTTTTACAATCCCCCACTATATTAGGGAGATAAGTTGGTTAATAAACCCCAATTGCAATTGAATTCTTCTAAGTCCACCATACTCCCTTAGGTTTCACCCTTACCTTGGTTAGGTTCTTTTTCTTGACAATTACCACTTTAGCCTAAAAAAGGTGTAGCTTGGGCGACATCAATGGGTTGTTTCACATGTGTATAGACTACTCCCATATCAATAAGGTTACTATTAAGAATAAATATCCACTCCTATGAATAGATGTCTTTTTTAACCAATTGCAAGGGGCTATGCAATTCTCCAAGATTGATTTGAGGTCCGAGTATCACCAACTAAGGGTTAGAGAGAGTGATATTCCTAAGATAGATTTCTAGACTACATATGCTCACTTTGAATCCGTCATAATGTCATTTTGACTAACTAATAAGAATAGGGTGTTCAATCCCATCCTTGACATATTCATAGTGGTGTTCATCAATTATATCCTAATCTATTCCCCGAGTGTGGAAGAATACATAGACTACTTGAGAGTGGTTCTACAAACTTTCAGGGAGCAAAGACCCATTTGTGAAATTTACAAGTGTGAATTCTAGCTAAGTGAGGTTGCCTTCCTTGTCTATGTGGTATCAAATGATGGTATCAAGGTTGATCCTAAAAAGATAGGAGTGCTGAGGAATTAGCAATGCCATTGACTCTTACAGGCATTAGATGTTTCTTGGGCCTAGTCGATTACTACAGGAGGTTTATGCTGGGATGCTACTCTATTTCATCACTATTTACCAAGTTGACTAAAAGTAAAACCAAATTTATGTGGATTACAAGGACCTGGACTTTGTAAGGCCTTAATGGTGCATGGAATTTGGTTACAAAAAGTTTTTCACCAAGGTGACATAACATGGCACCTCCACAGGTCATGTGGCTTACCACGGGCTGTGGAGGAGCCTTGAAGTGGCCCTTGGCCTTGTGTGTAGAGTGTTGGCCTTACGTTATAGTTCAAGACCATGACATGCACCACATTAACCCTACACAGCTTATGTGAGGCTTCTCTAGCAATATGGTAGCTTGAGAGAGTAGCTTTGGACTTGAAAACCTTATTTCGGCAAAGGAGCTTCACACATAAACCCTTCACGTGTCGTGTGACCCCTTCACAGGTCATATGGCCTCCCATTTTGGGGTTGGTGTAAAACTTTTCTATATATGGATTCACCACCTTGGAACTTTGTTAGGGAGAATTTGTCTAAGTGAAGCCATATTGAAGGCTACATGGTCTATGTGACCTTATACGATCAACATGGCCTTTATATGGGACCCCTAACATTTTTTGACATCCATTTCATCAATGGTTTTTTTTTTTTTGGTAATTCAGGCTATTCCTAAGGGTTATTTATGACTTTCTAACCTATGCTAAGCCTATGAAAAGACCTATACTCTTCTATTCACATTTAAGTTCAATTCAAACACTTAACACATTCTAACTCTCATCAGAAGAACTCCCCTCAAGTGAACATTGGAGGATCGTCTTGGAGCTTAAGGAAAGGTCACCTTCTTCACTCAATTTCTTCTTGATTCTTCCTAATAGCTAAGGTATGTGATATTGATTCATGGTCCCTATCAACCATGAACACCCTAAACTCTTTTACTCTTGATTTTATGAAATTGAGCTTACATTAAATATGAGTCTTTTAAATTATTATTTATTTGATTCAATTGAGATACTAGCTATGGTTAATTGTTG
The DNA here is from genome assembly GCA_025774065.1 of Solanum ossicruentum. NCBI lineage: Eukaryota > Viridiplantae > Streptophyta > Magnoliopsida > Solanales > Solanaceae > Solanum > Solanum ossicruentum. Next base: position 41,148 of record JAOTQR010116336.1, on the reverse strand, counting down.
TTTGTATAATGATTTAAGTTCTAATATGTTGAATTGCATGATTAATATGAAGATTTGAATATGCATTGTCCCTTTAAAGTTTGATTTAAGCATGAGTAATCTAAATTGTGATTTAAATATGGATTTACCTAAATTTTATATTGTATAGTTGATTTAAGTTTGCATCTCTATTTCCTACATTATTCTCATATCATTCATGACATATGCATATATGAGGATTGGATATTGATAAAAGTTATTCAATGGGTCAAGCCCACATATGTTTAGGAGTATTGTTTTGATGAAAATTATGTGGTGGTTGAGCCTACATATGATTTTGATAACAACATGGTTATAAAAAGAGTGTGATCACCTAAATGCCTATGATATGGGTCTTTGAGCAACTCTTGGTGTTTACAATATCTTGATATATGTGAAGGAGCTGTTCCTATGTATGAAAGTATGAATTGAGTTATGATTTGGCTTTTGAGCCCAAGTGTGCATGATTATGAAGAGTTTTTTCGTTTAATCCTATGTATGCATTGAAATGATTTGAAATGAAGTATGCCTCTTTTAAAAACACCCAATGGGATAATGACTTAGCAACAAATGGAATTGGAGGCATTAGGGCTATCTCCAATAGTCTTCTTAGTTTCTCTTGAACTAATGCAAGCACAAGTATGTGGTAACCCTTCCCAAAATGGCCGAGTTGTAAGGTACGATTGGAACTATGAAAAGATATGATATGGAAATCCTTTCAAAATGACCAGGTCGTAAAGGAGGTAGCCATCACACCGAAATGATCGGGTCGTAAGGCATGGCGTAGATTATCTTTGGCAAGTAATCTTCTCTCACCTAATAGGAGGCTTTCATCAAGAAAATTCATGTAATAGCTCACTTGAGTTTGAGATATCGGTTGTTGTCACATTCCCTCTATATGTAAGCATTGTGGAATTTCATGCATCATGGATTTCATGAAATATTGATATATTACTCTTCTTCATTTGTATACTTCTTTCTATATATGTTCCCTTATAATCTAACATTCAATGTAGGTTTAATAAGTTCATATGCATTGCATGTCCACATACTTAGTACATTCAAATATACTAACACATACTTTTACCTACATGAACTAACTATGTATGGGTTGAATATTATATCCATCCATATTTTTACGGCTAGTTGGATTCATGAAAGATATTGTGGTGAGTCCTATTATCCAAGGAAAAGCTATTATTTATCTACCTTTTATGATGATATCTCTTATATCACATATACTTTGAGGGTGAGCTCGGGACATGTCTTGACCTCTGTCCTATTCTATGTCGTAGAGGCATTGTTGGACAATATGTAAAGTCTTGTATAGGTATAAGCTATGTTTAGCTATTTAGAGATTATGATTATGACTATCTATTGAAAATAAATATTATGATGTTTATTATGATACGTTGTGGAAATGTGAGAACTCCTAAGTCTTGATCTATCCCCATAGAGTGACTCATCCTTACTCGCTCCTAAGTTTCTATGTGTTATGTTCTATGTGAATTATGTTAATCCCTATCCCTATAATGCCTCCATAGTGTGAGTCCTACTTTTTAGTCTCTTAGAACCACATGTTTATTTTTTTGTCATGCACTTCTAAGCCAATGATGTGAAAATGGATACTTAGAGGCTTATTTAGGACTCTTGAGTTCCTATTCGACATGTCACTCCTAGACCTTATGTCCCGGTCATGACAAGATTGGTATCAGAGCACTAGGTTTATAAATAATACTCAGAGTCCACCATTCCCTATTGAGTAGAGTCCTATTCATCTGTGTGAAGTGCATCATACTTATGAGTGGGAGGCTATGATGGCATTCTAGGAATTATCTCACTTCTTCATGTCTTGTGTCATGCTTTGGACCATGTATTAATGATTCCTAATCCTAATGATGCCCTTGCTACATTACATAAGATGCCTCTACGAAGAGCTCCCTTACAAAGGTAGACCGCGAATAATGAGGATCAAACTTCTTAAGAACCTATGGGAGAGCCAGTCACTAATTATGAATTTTGTATTGCTATTTCCATGCTTGTCTAAGGGGTGACGACCTAGGATGGAGAGACTAATAGTCCTCTTCATTCTATTACTTCAGCTGGATAGTGAGAGATATTACCCAAAAGAATCCTCTGGAGTTTTATGGATCAAAGACTGCAGAGGATGCTCATGACTTCAGCGAAGAACTCTATAAGGTTTTGAATGTTATGGGAGTGATTTCATAGGAGAAAGATGAGCTAGCTGCTTATCTAATTGAAGGGTATGGCTCAAGTGTGGTACACTTAATGGTTGATAAAGAAGGTCTGGTGGGGATAAGGTTACTTGGGAGGAGCTCAAGTTTTCTTATCTGGATCAATTCTTCCTTCTTGAACTTAAGGATGCTAAGATAACCAAATTTATCAACCTCAAATAGGGTGGAATGAGTGTAATGAAATATGCCTTCAAGTTCACAAAGCTCTCAAAGTATGCTCCTATGTTAGTGGCTGACCCCATACAAGAATGCAATAGTTTATTTCTGAGATCTCTGATTTGATTGTGAAAGAGTGTTGTACGACTATGCGTATTCGGGATATGGATATCTCTAGACTCATGACTTATGCTGAACAAATCAAAGGGGAAAGCTCATGGAGAAGAGGGTGAATGATTCAAAAAGGGCTCATAATGATGGTGGGTTCTCTAACTCTAAGAGTTGTAGATGATATAGCCGCTTTCAATTGGGCCTAGGTTCTAATGCAAGTTTTTCCAATGCTAGGGTGAGTCCTCCTAGGGCACTAGCTGAGGTGTGGAAAGAATTGCTTGAGTGCTTGCTGGAAAGAGTTGGGTGCATGCTATGGGGGTGATAATAAGAACCACATGATTGCTGGTTGTCCTTAGGCTACCCAAAGAGTCTATCGTGGTTGTTCTATATCTATTTTCCAAAAATTCCTTCTATGTGATCTTGTTGAACATGAGATGTTTGATTTTGATATGATTCTCGGGATGGATTTGTTGCATGCTTCATATGGCTCTAAATAATAGAACTCGTGAAGTCAGATTCCAATCTTTGGATGACCTGTTCTTGATTGGAAAGATAGTGACTCCGCAATTAATGGTTAGTTTATTTCCTACCTCCAGACTTGTAAAATGATTTCTAAGGAGTTTATCTATCATATTATGAGGGTTCAAGATACGGAGTCGGAGTCAACTACTTTTGAATCTATTCTAGTGGTTAATGAGTTTTCAATGTGTTTCCTAATGATTTGGTCCGTATTCCTCTTGAAAGGGAACTGGATTTTGGCATAGATCACCTACTGGATACTTAATCTATCTCTATTCCTCCTATCATACGGCATCGACTAAGTTGAAAGAAGTGAAGGAGAATTGAAGGACTTTTTGGAGGATGGCTTCATTAGGTCAAGTATATCACCATGGAGCGGTCCTATATTATTTGAAAGAAAGAAATATGGGTCTCTTTGAATGCGCATTGACTTAAGGCAACTGAATAAGGTGACCGTCAAGAGTAAATGCCTATTACCAAGGATCGACGAATTGTTTGATTAACTTCAAGGGGCCACCCATTTCTCAAAGATTGACCTCTATTCCGGTTATCATCATTTGAAGGTTAGGGAGTGTGTAATTCCAAAGATGGCTTTTCGAACTACATATAGGCACTTTGAGTTATTGGTGATGCCATTTTGTTTAACTAAAGCTTCGTCTGTGTTTATGGACCTTATGAATTGGGTGTTCAAGATATTTCTTGATAGTTTTGTAGTTATCTTCATCAATGATATCCTTATTTATTCCTGAAGTGAGCGGGAGCCTATGAATCTTTTTGGGTATGTTCTTTAGACTTTGAGGGAGAAGCAATTGTATGTTAAATTCAACAAGTGTGATTTTTGGTTAGGTGAAGTAGCTTTTCTTGGTCATGTGGTATTTGATGATGGTATTAAGGTTGACATAAAGAAGACCGAGGCTGTGAAGAATTGCCCCGAACCATTGATTCCTTCAGATATTTAAAGTTTTCTTTAGTTGGCTAGTTATTATAGAATGTTTGTTGAGGTTCTCATCTATTACATCTCCATTGACCAAGTTGGCTTAAAAGAAGGCCAAGTTTGTATGGTTGAATGAATGTGAAAAGAGTTTTCAAACTTTGGAAAATTGGCTTACAGCAGCTCCTATTTGACTCTACAGGATGGCTTAGATGGGTTTGTGGAATATTGTGCTGCATCTCAGATTGGGTTACATTGTGTGCTTATGCAATATGGTAGATTGATATCTTATACATCAAGGCAATTGAAGGTTCTTGAGTATAATTACATAATTCATGATCTAAAGCTAGTGGCAGTGGTGTTTGCTTTAAGATTTGGAGACATTATTTGTATAGATTACGTATTGACATCTTCACCCACCACAAGAGATTGCAATATGTATTCACCCAAATGGATCTTTACTTGAGACAAAGAAGGTGGTTGAATCTCCTTATGAATGATGACATGAGTGTTCAATATCATCCCGACAAGGGAAATATTATAGTCGACGCTCTTAGTAGGATATCTATGGGGAGTGTAGCTTATGTTGATGAAGGGAAGAAAGAGTTGGTAAAAGATGTTCACCATTTGGCTAGATTGGGTATTAGATTAGTCGTCTCTAATAATGTTGGCATTTATTTTCTGAATGGGGTTGAATCTTTTGTGGTGGTTCATGTCAAGGCTAATCAAGATTTAGACCCGTCATTAATTAAGTTAAAGAAGTTGGTTGCTGAAAAGAATATAGAGGTTTTCTCCTAATGGGGTGATGGTATGCTTCAGTATCAAGATTAGTTGTGTGTTCCGGATATTGATCTTCTTAGGGAGGTGATCATAAGTGAAGCACATAACTCTCATTATTCTATTCATCTCAAATCTGCCAAAATGTATCAACATTTGAGGGAGGTGTATTGGTGGCATGGTATGAAGAAATATATAGATAAGGTTGTATCCGAATGCTCTAATTGTCAACAAGTGAAGGTAGAGCATCAAAGGTCCAGCGGTTTAGCTCAAGATATTAAGATTCCCACTTGGAAGTGGGAAAATGTGAACAAGGGTTTTGTTGTTGGTTTGGCCCAAACCTGAAGATAATTTGATTCAATTTGGATTATTATTGATCAGATGATTAAATTAGTTGATTTCATGTCGGTCAAGACTACCTTCAATGTTGAAGATTATGCTAGGTTGTATATCCAAGAATTGGTGAGGTTGCATGGGGCACCTAGGTCTATCATATTGATCATGGCGCTCAATTTATTCTCACTTTTGGAGATTGTTTTAAAGAGGACTTGACACTAAAGTGAAGTGAAGTAGCGCTTTTCATTATCAAACCGACGGGCAAGCCGAAAGAAGAATTCAAACTTTGAAGGACATGTGGAGGTCTTGTGTGTTGGAATTTAAGTGTAATTGGGATGATAATCTACTACTTATCGGGTTTGCTTACAATAATAGATTTCATGCTAGCAATGGTGTGGGACTGTTGGAGGTTTTGTGTATTAGAAGATGTAGATCTCCGATAGGGTGCTTTGAGTTATGAGAAATAACTTTGATTGGTCCGCCATGGTGTAGGAGTCCATGGAGAAGGTGAAGTTGATTAGGGAGAGGTTGAAAATGGCTCAGAGTCACCAAAAGTCTTATTCGGATGTTAGGAACAGGGATATTGAGTTTTATGTTGGTCATTGGGTCTATGTGAAGGTCTCACCAATGAAGGGTGTAATGCGTTTTGCTAACAAGAAAAAGCTAAGTCCTCAACATAAAGGTCCTTATTAGATTGTTGAGAGAAATGGGAATATGGCCTATAGATTTTATTTGCCTCCAAATTTTAGTTCTATTCAGCCAGTTTTCCATGTTTCTATGCTTAGGAAATTTATCGGTGATCCTTGTACAATTGTGCCCTTGAAAGGTGTTGAGGTTGAGGAGACCTTGTCTTATAAGGAAGTCCCAGTTGAGATCTTGGATAGGCAAGTGACACGTCTTTGCGAGAAGGATGTGGCTTTGATTAAGGTGCTTTGGAGAAATCAAAATGTGGAGAGTGATACATGGGAAGTGGTGTTGGACATGATGAAAGGATATCCCCATCTTTTAAAATCTAGTCAAGCCTAAAGTATTAGGTTCTTCGTATTCCAAATGGTCTGAATTCTTTCACCATTGAGTTTCAGGACATAACATGCATACATGTGCATGAAAATGATTTAAAGATGTTTTGAATGATTCAAAAGACATTTTGATATGAGTTTTAATGACTTTATGATTTTCAAGTGAAGATGAATATGCATTTTGTCTGTGTTTGTATGTTTCATGTTCAAGTCACCCTTTTCAAGTCTTGTTCTAACACATTCGGGGATGAATGTTCCGGGGGAAGGAGACAATATAGGGACTTGAACTTTGTAAGCCCTTATTTGTACATAGAATTTAGTTCTGGAAAGTTTTTGACAAAGGTCACACCCCATTGGCACCTTCACGTGTCATATGGCTCACAATAGGCTGTGCGGAGGATCCTTGAGGGTGGCCCTTGGCCTTTTGAGTAGAGTGTTGGCCATAGGTTGGGGTTAAGGACCAATGCATGCACCACTTGAACACCAAACGACTCGTGTAAGGCTTCACTAGACATGTGGTGGCTCATGAGAGTAGCCTTGGCCTTGAAAACCATATTTTCGCCAAGGCACTTCACACATGAACCCTTCCGGGGTCATGTGACCCCTTCACAAGTCGTATGGCCTCCTGTTTTGGTGTTGCTGTAAAAATTTTAGTAGTATGGAATCACCATCTCAAAACTTTTCCAGTTAGAATATCTCAAAGTGAATCCATATGAAATGCTACACAGTATGCCCTTACACGGTCTGTATGATTTCTATATGGAAACCCTGGAACTTTTTGACATTCATTTCATTAATAACTTTCTTGTAATTAGGCTATTCCTATGGGTTGTTTATGACTTTCCAACCTATTTGAAGCCTCTCAAAAGATCTATACTCTTCTATTCTCATTCAAATTCAATTCAAAACACTTAGCATATTCTAACTCTCATCAAAAGAACTTGCCTCAAGTGAACATTGGAGGATCGACCTAAAGCTTAAGGAAGGGTCTCCTTCATGACTCGATTACTTTTAGATTCTTCTTATTAGCTAAGGTATGTGGGATTGATTAATGGTCCCTTTCCACCATGAAGACCTCAAACACTTTTACTTTTGATTTTATGAAATAGAGCTTACTTTAAATATGGGTCTTTTAAATTATTGTTTATTTGATTCAATTGAGATATGTGCTATGTTTAATTGTTGTTTTTAAAGTGATTTATGCCCTAATATATTGAATTGCACATTAATATTAATAAGATTTGAACATGCATTGTCCCTTTAAAGTTTGATTTAAGCATGGGTAATCTAAATTGAGAATTAAATGTGAATTTACTTAAAATTTATAGTGTATTGTTGATTTAAGTTTGAAACTCTATTGCCTACACTATTCTATATCATTCTTGGCAGATGCATACAGGAGCATTAGATTTTGATAAAAACTATTTGGTGGGTCAAGCCCACATATGTAGGAGTATGGTTTTGATGAAAATTATCTGGTGGTTAATTCCATATATGATTTTGATAAGAATATGATTATGAAAAGAATGTGATCACATAAATGTCTTTGATATGGCTCTTTGAGCAACTCCAGGTGCTTATACCATCTTGATATATGTAAATGAGCTATTCTTAGGAAAGAAAGTATGGATTGAGTTGTGGTTTATCTTTTGAGCCCAAGTGTGCATGATTATGAAGAATGTTTAGCTTTTAAGCTTTAGTATACATTGAAATGATTTGAAATGAAGTGTGCCTCTTTGGAAAACATGTATATGTACATGTATTCTTGTGGTATGATGACTTAGCACCGAATGAGATTGGAGGCATTTGGTCTATCCCTAAGGTTCCTTTTCTTTTCTTTTGTGGTATGCGCTAGCATAGGTATATGGTAATCCTTACCAAAATTATCAAGTCATAAGGTACAGTTACAACGATGATATCATATGCTATGGAAATCCTTTTGAACTGAATAGGCATTAAGGGAGGTGTCCATCGCACCAAAATAAATGGGTCGTAAGGTGTAGTATAGAATACCTTTGACAAGTAATCTTCTCTCAGCCAATAGATTAATTTCATTAGGAAAATTCATGAAATAGCTCGCTTGAGTTTGAGGTGTCGATTATGGTCACATCCCTCCTTATGTAAGCATTATAGAATTTGATAATTACACTTCTTCATTTAAATAATTCTTCATATATATGTGCCCTTGTCATCTAACATTGAATACAAGTTTAATAAGTTCATATGCGTTGCATTACCACATACTTAGTATATTCAAACGTGCTAACACATATATTTGCCTACATAATCTAATCATGTAGGGGCCGGAGATTATGTCCATCCACCTTTTAATGACTAGTTAGATTTGTGAAAGTTATTGTGCTGAGTCCTGTAATCCACGGACAATCCATCACCTATCTACATTTTATGATGTTATCTCTTATATTATGTTTACTTTGAGGGTGATCTTGAGACTTGTCATAGCCCCTGTCCTATGCTATGACTTAGAGGCATTGTTGGACAATATGTAGACTCTTGTACGAATATAAGCTATGTTTTTTCTATTTGGAGACTATGATTAGGGCTATCTATTGAATATGGATATTATGATGTTTTTTTATATGATGTGGAAATATGGAAAGTCCTTAGTCCTGATCTATCCCCATAGAGTGAATTATACTTACCTGCCCCTTAGTTTATATATGTTATGTGCTATGTGGATCATATTAATCCTTATCCCTGTAACATCCCCATAGTGTGAATCCCACTTTTTCATCCCTTAGAACCATATATTTACTTTTTTGTCATGTGACTCTGAACCGATGATGTAAATATAGATACTTTGAGGCTTGTTTGGGGACTTTCGAGTTCTCAGTCGCCAAGTCACTCCTTTACCCTAGGTCCTGGTCATGACATGGACAGATGAGTATGAGAAGATTTTCCAAACCTTGAAGGATCAATTAATTTTCTCTCCAATCGTAACCTTGATAGAACGAAATGATGGGGTCATTGTTTACTGCGATTCTTCAAGGAATGTGTTGGGGTGTGTGTTGATGCAACATAGTAAGTTGATTGCCTATGCCTCATGACAATTGAAGGTGCATGAAATGAACTACCCAACTCATGATCTTAAACTTGTAGCCGTAGTATTTTTTAAAACAAATTTAGCGTCACCACTTGTATGGGGTTCATGTAGATGTCTTCATAGATCACAATAGCCTTCAACATATGTTCATTAAAAAAGATCTCAACATAAGGCAACAGAGGTAGTTAGTGCTTCCCAAGGACTATGATATGAGTGTAAAGTACCACTTGGGTAAAGCCAACGTGGTAGCGAATGCCGATAGTAAAGTTTCAATGGATATCATGTCACTCATAAAAGATGATGGAAAAAGCAAGTTAGCCAAAGAAGTCAATAGGTTGGCTGGATTGGGAATAAAATTGAATGAGTTTAGCAGTGGTAGCATTGTGGTGCTACATGAGTCTGAATCTTCTTTGATTGACAATAAGTACAAGAAAGACCTTGATCCCACCTTAGTTGAATTAAAAGCCTTAGTGAATGAAGGAAAGGTAGAAGTGTCTCACCAGGGGGAGATAGCGTACTTGGATATCAAGGGAGACAATATGTGCCAAATTATAGCGAGTTGAAGAAGTTGATATTGCAAGAGGCTTACAACTCTTCTTATTCTATTCATGCCAATTTTTGAAAAATGTATAGAGATTTCTGGAATATTTATTGGTGGTGAATAGAATGAAGAGGGATATTGCAATGTTTGTGGACAAGTGTACCAATTGCCAACAAGCCAAACTTGAGCATCAAAGGTAGGTGGCCTAACTCAAGATATTAACATTCCTACTTGGAAGTGGGATAAAGTCAATCTGGACTATGTTGTGCAGTTGCCTAAGACCAATAAATGTTTTGACTCCATACAAGATATAAGATTGAATGATAAAGTCAGCTCAATTCTTACCGGTTAAAATAACATTTAGTGCTAAAGATTATGCTTCTTTGTATATCCAAGAATTTGGTAAGGTTGCATGGGATTCCATTATCCATCATATCAAATCATGGTGTCCAATTTACCTCTCATTTTTTAAAATCTTTCCGAAAGTGTCATGACCTAGCTTCGGTCATGATGGTGCCTACTAGATCCCACCTACAGGAAAGCCAATTACCCAATCTCAACATACTTGTCCTAGCATTCTAGTCATAACCATAACCAATATGACAATATAAACAAGCGAAACCTTGGCAGAATCGGGAAGTAATTAGTATAGAGCTATATCATACACAAGGATATATCATATACTTATATCAATAACTATAATAGTATATAATCTAGGAGTCCTCTTATAAATATATAACACTACTGTACAAGGACAAATATCTGAAAGCAAAAGATGGCCATCACAGGAAAGAAGACTGGGACAAAGCGCAAATTGTTAATGCTCACCTATAGGAAGTCTCCTGAGCACTCTCGAATCCCTATCTCAATAATCACAGCTCATACTTTGACCTGCACCATAGAAAGTGCAGAAATGTAAGGGGTGTGTACTAGAAAGAGGCACCCATTAGGCATCATTAGCTAATCAAGTGAAATAGTAAACTTATGCAAAACCCAAATATAGAAAAATGAGCTCATATCAAGGCATTGTAAGGACCCGGACCTCGAGAGCCCTGAATGATAATTTAAAATTGTGTTTCTAGAGGTTTTTAGCAATGTTTTCTTCTAGAAACACTCCTACAAGTTGTGGAGAGGTCCACAAGCCGTGGGGTAAATGATAGAGTGGTCTTTGGCTTTGTTGGTGACTCCCTGTAGCTTAAGAGAGAGTTTAGGCTTGGTGGCCCACCATGGCACCTCTAACGTCTCATAGTCCTCACCATTAACTACGGAAGGGACTAGTGGTAGGTATGCCAACCTTCAAGATGAGAATTTGGCTAAGGCAACCACCAAGGACCCTTGTACAGGTCATGCAACCAAGCACAACCCTTGGTGGGGTCTTGTGAGATCCTATCTTCAAATTTTACTTCTAAGTGTCAAAGTACCATTTGGGAACTTAGGTATGTTTAATTGGACCATTGTACGATCAGTGTAACTTTGCACTGACCATGAAGTCTTCAGTGGAAACACCCTTGGCCTAAATTTTTCTAAGTCTCTGGAAAGGTATTTTCATAGGAACTTTGTAAGGTCAGTGAACCTTTGTACGGTCTGTGGTGCTCTTATACGACACCCTTGGCCACTTTATAAAGTCTAGTTAACTAATGGAGTTTTCATAATTCTGGTTTATATTAAAGGCGTTTTAGGACCTTGGTACCTATCCTAAGCCCATAATCAGAGTATTCTCACTCTTTACATTCATTCACTTTCATTATATTCTCAAGATCTAGAATTCAATTCCAAAGTTCTGTCTTCAAAGTCTAGTGTGGAGATTGTTGCCAAAATTCCAATTGGGATTTCAATTCATCCTTATTTTTCTAGTTTTTCAAGGTATGTGTGATTGATTTATGATTTCTATCAATCAAAAAGACTCCACCAGAAACTCTTTCTTAACTTATGAATTTTAAGCTTACTTTGAATATGGGCCTTTTAAATTAGTGTTGATTTGATCGAATTGAGTTTTGGACTGTGTTTAATTGATATGTTTACTATGATTTAAGCCCTATTATGTTGGATTACATTGATTTATGAAGGTTTTAATGTGCATGCCCATTTGAATTATGAACTTAAGCATGGGTAGTCTCAATTATGCTTTTAATTGTTGATTACCTTATTATTTAAGTATGGATTAATCTTATTTTGCTACTTTAAATATGAATCTCTATTGTCCCTGTTATTCTCTCATTACTCATGGCATATACATGCATGGACATTGGTTTTCATGAGATTTATGATGTAGGCTAAGACCCAAATATGATTCTATGATTTCAAGCAAGTATGGTTATAACATGACATGTGATCACATAATGTCTATGATATGGCTTTTAAGGATTTACGGGTGATGATTCACCAATATGTACAAGTATGAAAGAGCTTCTTCTATACATGTATTCATGAATTGAAGTATGGTTTGGATTTTAAGCCCAAATATATATTATAAAGATTTGGAAAGGCTTATTCTCCTATTTCAAGCACGTATATACATGTATTGTCATAGGACGATGACTTAGCACCGAATGAAATCAAGGAGGGGAACTATCTACATGGGTCCTTATATAAATCCTACTTTCTCATAACTGTGTTCCAAACATGGGTTTGTATTTATTCCCTCATGTAAAATCCTTACCGAACTAGGATGCCCGTAAGGTAAGGTTACTTTTTTGAAATGAGAGGCCCATAAGGAGAAGTATGATCTATCTTTGGCAAGTAGGTCACCTTTTGCTCAAGTGTAGGATGAACATTGGAATTCCAAGTATTAGCTCGCTTGGTGTTATATGTCAGTTGAGGTCATATCTTTGTATATTGAAGTAATATGGCATTCATGCATCATGAATTTCATGGCATATTGATAGTACATTCTTCCCTCTACATTTTTTCTATATGTGTTCCATTGTCATCTAATATTGAGTGCAGGTTAACATGGGTTGATGCCATAAATTTCACCCGAAAAAACTAGTTCATAAGCATTTGCATGCCCACGTACTTAGTACATTCAAATGTTCTAATTCATATTCTTTTGCCTACATGATCTAACCTTCTAAGGACCAGAGACTATCTTCATTTACCTCTTGACGGTTAGGTTGTTTGAGAAATAGTTGCTTGTGGTGAGTTATTTCATCAAAGGATAAGTCACCTCCTATATACCTATTATATTATGACTTTCTTATGTTTTTACTTTGAGTGTGACTCGAGACATGTTTTGGCCTCTGTCGTATTCTACGAACTAGAGGCATTGTTAGAGAATATGTAAATTCTATGTACGGACTTGTTAAGTGTTATGCTTATTGCTTATGGAGATTATGTTTATGTCTAACTCTTGTTGTTGGTGCCATGATGATAAGTTTATGATGAGATTTGGAAATGTGGAAAGTCCTAAGTCCATTCTATCACCATAGTGTGAGTCATATTTATCTGCCCCTTAGTTTTTATGTGCTATGTGAATCCATGCAACTCCTATTCCTAATGACACCCCCATAGCTTGTGTCCAAGGCCCCATTTCTCTTAGAACAATGCGTTTGTTGTTTAATTATGCACATCTGAACCAATGAGGTGTCTATGGATTCTATGAGGCTTGTTTGGGACTTTTGAGTTCGCATTCGCCATATCCTTCTTAAGTGATCATGCTGAACATATACCTCTTTTTATCGTAAAAGCTATCGTCAAAGTAATAAACCTAGCAATGGTTAGGGTCGAATCCCATAGGGAATACAGGACTTTACAAATTGGTTCACTGATAAACAGTTAAAGAATTAACTAACTCAATTCCCAAAGCTGGGAGGGGGGTTGAAAAGATTGATAAGAAATAAAACTAATTAACTAACACAGAGGACAATGAATAATGGAGAGCAACTTGGGTATTGTGCTCCCCATGATTCACTAACTCAACATCCTGAGATATCATAATTCTCAACTAGAATATCACATGCAGGACGGTAATTTATGTTCTTCCAACCCTTTGGTCAAAGATGAAGGTCAAGTTTCACTACGGGACTTGGCCCATGTCCATAGTATGCTCAACTAACCATTAGCCATTGTCCTAGTCAACCTCCCCTTGATCTAGTTTGGTTGATTATATGATAACACATCATCGAATCTTGTTAATCATTCTCTTTTCCTATTCATTACCACCTGGATCGAGAAGGTAACACTAGGCGAGTTCTAATGTCAATCTCCACCAGAAAATATTTAAAATGAAGAGATATGATTAATACATGCAAATAACCATGCTAAGAATTACAAATAATCCGAGTTTTCTAAGTCGGATTCTCATGGTTCCAACAACCCCAAGTTGTGGGTTTAGCTACTCATATCTTGGGAAAATAAAGAAACAATGAATAAAGAATATATGGCTAGTCACTTACCCAAGAAAATTGAAGAACAAGAAAACCTAAGTTGTATTGAGAATCACTAGATTGAAACATGAATTAATCTATAGGTGAATCTCTTCTCCAAAATAATGTCTCCAAAAGTGAAACCCTAAAAATGCTCTAAAAGTTTGCTCGTTACTCTATCCTCGACTACTCTCTCTCAAGAAAAATTGAAAACTATGAAAAACTATCAAAAACTGTGCTTATGACTTAATATATACTATTTATAGTATTTACAACCAAGTACCTAGAATAAGTAGAAAAACTAGTTGGTGGCTGCTGCTACTCATAGTTATGACTCGTAGCTTGAATCACGAGTCGTAATTGGTCTTTAATCTTCAACTCTGGGATCTTGGACTTCACTACTACAAAACATCTTTATGAGTTATAGTGTAATCTATGGCTCATATTGTCTTCTCGTAATCCATATCTGCAGCACATGGTCCAGTACTGGCAAGCACTGTAAATTTCTACAAAACCTTTTAATACGACGTATAGAGTGAACTACGAGTCATAAGTGGGTTTCGTGTGGCTGAACTTTAGTTTTTCCTTCAATACTGGAAATCTCCACGAGGCCACCTTTATGAGTCGTAAATTGTGCTGCTAATCGTAGAGAGTCTCGTATGTCTTCAAAAATCAGCAAAATCTAAAATTTTTCCTCTAATTGTGCCAACCTGCTCTTTATGCAAAAATAAATACAAAAACGTATAAAAAACCATAAATGTCTCATTCAGAAGACATAAAATCTCATGTTTTAGGCATCAAAAGTGTTGTATTTTGGTAGCATATCAACATCCTCAACATAAAATTGTTGCTTGTCATCAAGCAATGGCTTAATCTAACTAGATAACACAGCAACATACATAGGAGAAGCAATGGCATATATCTTGCACAATTCAGGCTCAAGTACCCATACCAACTTTTCAAAACAAGATAAGATAGCTATTTTGGAAAAACAGTACATAATGATAAATCTGAAAACATAACTGTGGCATGCAAGAGAATATTCATAATCCACAATCACTGAACAAGTTATGTGTTAACAATGCAAAGTAGATGCCCTTACAAAAAGAAGTCCCAAATAACACACTCAAGATGATTTCAAGATCAACACTGGGACTGTGCCAAACACACTCACACTCACACTCACAAAGATATTCATGCACATTAACTAATACCATAGGCTTGGCCCTATGCTCAAAACTCAGATTTTTAATTAGCCGGACTAGAATCACACTAGTACTTT
Source organism: Solanum ossicruentum (assembly GCA_025774065.1). Lineage (NCBI taxonomy): Eukaryota > Viridiplantae > Streptophyta > Magnoliopsida > Solanales > Solanaceae > Solanum > Solanum ossicruentum. Next base: position 25,775 of record JAOTQR010116336.1, on the reverse strand, counting down.
CTAAGCTTGTAACTAGGCTTATTAGGCTTTGTTAGGGCATTTTGGAAACACAGTGACTAAAGATCATCATTGAACCCCATTTTCACCACTTTCACCTTACGAACTCAACCATTTCACCTTATTCTCCCTTTTTTTTCATATTCAAGCTTTTTCGGGTATTTTCATCTCAATTTTCAGATTTTATGTCATTTTCACAAAATAGTTTTCTTTTAATCTCATTCTAAGTCATCTTTTTCGATTTCTTTCTCCCGGTACATGATTTTCTTCTTTTTGTACTCATTCACAACTCACTACCTTATTTTTGTGATTTCACCTCTACCCAACCACCCTCAACTTAGGCTTTTAGCCAATATTGATGTACATAGTATCTATTCCCCAAACCAGGACCACTTCTGGTAGTCACCATCAACATAGGAATTTTGCGTAAGCCAAGGTTCACAACGCTCAAGGACAGACAAGGGTCAATCCCAAGGTTTTTCACTAGACAAGGTTAGGCTAATTTGGTATTTCAGAAAGAATTGGTTCATGTAAGGCTCACATATTTGGAGCAAGGGATAAAACAACATTTGGTTGGTTCTTTCATACTAATGTGGGCTAGTTTAAAGAACAAAGGACTAGGATCACCTCCTAATCTATTTAATCTACAATTCAACTAGAGTAATAGGATAAGTTCTGAATTAGCACAAAATATGCATGACTATGGCAAAATAAGCACATTTGCACATGGCATTACATATATTATCAATAAGAAAACTCCCTGATCATGCTTCATTTTTCAATTGCCCTCACTTATCAAGACAAATATTGCCACCACTAAAAATATATATGGTTGTAATTTAAATACTAATCAAAAATTTTGGTGGGTACTAATTATCAAAATATTTCAAAATAATCATCAAAACATTGTACATGCCATACGTTCAAGTACTACATGCTACAAATACTACGTAAGACATCCTAGACATGCGGGTCAACAAAAATTAAATATCCACGAGGAAAAAAAATGTAGGCAAGAAAACCTTGGGATAAAAAATTTAGGGTAGGTATAGACTATAAGCTAATCAAACTTCACTCTAGTCCATAACTACCCACCCCATCGAAAAAACTATACGTTGTCCTCAATGTACAATATAAAAAATCAAAGTAAATACAAGGGGTCAAAAACAAACATATCTTTGTGCCTAAGCACCAGTCTATGGTTTCTTATGATCATCTCCCTTATGCAGGGTAGTCTGCACATTAGCGAAACCCTATACGGATGAGCCAACACCCATCGCTTTATTATACTCACGAGCCAGCCTTAACTCTTCTTCTTCTCTCGATATCCTCAAGATACACCCAAGCTCATCCTCTTCAGCCTTATCACCATCCTTAGAGATCTTCTGATCCACACATCTCTCCTCATTGTCATCATCCTTAATAAGGGGTCTCTTCCCAGGGGAAGGCTGTGTGTGATCCTCCGAAGCAAATAAATCAAATAGTAGTGCCAAAGTGGTATGCTTTGGAACTGTAACTAGCACATCTGATGAAGAAGTCTAGTTAGCCCTAAGCTTTGCTATCTCTACTTGAATGACTGATAAGTCTATTGGTCGGGCCTCGACTAACCTTTTCTGCTCCTGGTCCTCAAAGGCATCAATGCGGGCATCTACCGTAGAAATATGCTCTTGAACAATAGATATGGTGAATGCCTTGCATCGCTCCTTTGAGTCTGCAACAGTCTGCTAAACCCATGGCCTGAGCTGCTGAATCCAAGACAACTGAGGCTTAACACATGAAATCCTCTGCGCCATTGCTTGAAAAGCTATAGTGGACACATAAGGTATACCCGTTGAAGGAATCTGTGGTGTAGTAGCCTTTTGTGCAGGAGCAGCTGATGTGGGACCCTTCTCAATATTGAATACCTTAGGCTGCTGAGGTATCTCATCTGTATTAGTAGCAAGAGTATGGATAGTAGTGATCGAAGCCTCCTATGGTGTCTTTAGAGCAACCATATCAGGCAGAGGATGAGGCTACTTCCCCTGTAGTGCCACAAGGTTCTCATAAGCCTTTATCAGGCCGGGATCTAGAGTGTGTAGGGACAATAGCAAGTGGGTATGATGATGTAAGATCTAGATCGCAATGCTGAATCTATAGATCAAGATCAGCAATGGCATACAAGTGACCCTCTTGTGCACCGACTCATGAATCTACTCTGCTATGAGTCAGGCCCAATCAATTTCATAGCCAGCAAAGATGCTGGATACCAATATAGCTCACTCCAATATAAATGTATTATCTGGTCACATAGGTTGGATGCAATACCTGACAACTACCCACCAAAACTTGTTTAGCAAAGACAACAAAGCCTTGACAATCGACTCAATGTGTATGGTGACCCAAGCAGGCTCTGGGTCCTGCTCTGCAATATGCCTGACCACCCATCTCAAAAGAGAAGTCCTTAGTACTAGATTGTTTGTAGTCAATGCTTATCTAGCCTACCATAACCTGTAATCAATGTCTACTATAGACATCGGGGCACGGTACGTGGGACCAAATAGTACACGACGGATCATTTCATTTGAAATGTCGACTGGCTGCCCTCTCACTAGTAACTCTATCAATCAAGGCTCAGAAAGAGTCTTCTTATGCTTTGGAAGATCATGAAGAATGATGGCGGCATAAACTGCATGAAACTCCTGGGCCAACACTAGGGCATATCGTCTGAGTGTATCTGTCAACCATTTGAGCCCATATCGTGTCATCGTGTCCACCAGGCCTGGGACACAACTTAATCAATCAATAATCACATGGGGCTACTCATATATCGACCTTATAGTATTGCCTTGCCCTTTAAGCTGCATGCCCTCGGCACCACATAGGTGAACTATAGGATCAGGTGCTAAAGAAGATAATGGGTCAATGGAAGGGTGGGTAGATTCTCTATTCTGGGAGCCATCCTCTGAACTCTGCTCATCACTGGACCTGGTCATTTGGGGCATGCTACTCTCCATCCTCTCACTGTCTTCCTTATTAGACTGGGAAGGACTAATGGTCTGAGCCTAAGTCTGCCAGCTCTGTCTATAGCTCTTATCCATGGTTGAGTCACTGCTGGGTTAGCCTGAGTATCATAAACTTCAATCGATCTACTCAGCTAGGTCTGATTGTCATCCAAGTGTACATCATTACTAGAATCATCTCTGAGCTGCCTCTAGGAAGCCTTAATCTAAGCACGATTGACCTTTGAGGCCATAGTATCTAAAAATTAAACAAGAACAAACCATAATCAGCCCCAACAATCAACAAATGAAGAACAAGAAAGGTGCACTGGATCAATTGTAGTCAGGTACCACAAGGACTAGCCACGACTCATAGCCGCGACTACGAGTCGTAAAGTGGTTCCATAAACTAGATGTACAAAACAAAATAGAACACTAGAAGATGGTGCAAAACCCAATTACAACTTGTAACTTGGATTACAGGTCATAGACAAGTTTCGTATAAAGTTCTAGGGAGTAAAATAAAATAGGAAAAAGTTCATGAGACATATCAATGACTCGTAGAATGATCTACAACTTATAGAAGCTCTCATACGATGAATTATTCAGAACATCACATCACTGGAACTTCCTAAGAGAGGACATTAAGACTCATAGACTCATTTACAAGTAGTAAAAGACTCTCGTAGTAGATATTTTCTAGGTACCTGATGTACCTCAACTCATCACAAAGACCCTACGAACAATCAAATACCATCCTAGTAACATCGAAGCAAGTTCATGAAAACTTATATGCTAGGTACAAATCAACCTATACCAAAAACATAATTTCAAAGAAGATTCACCCTATCGAATAGGATTTAGCAATCAGTACCTGATCGTTTTGTCCTTCCCTAAATTTATTCAAATGTGAACCTATAGAACCACCCCCAAGTCACACACAAAAACCACATAATCAAATTTAATTGCACATTGGGGCATAGTTCAATTGGCTCACAACAAAAGTCAATTACCCTATGATTCCGACTATACCAATATAGCTCACACAAAATCACACTCCTGTGTAACTGAAAGTCATCATAATCATAATCCCTTAATAATAATTCAATCATAGAAGGAGCATAATAATCCAGAAATTCAATTACACCATCAAAGACATAACACTTAACATAGGGTTTGAACAATCAACTAAATCCATGGCAACCTTAATATTTCATTTAAAATTCACATTCAAGCAAGAATCAAATGCCCAAACACCAACTCATTCACATTTATCAAATCTAACTTCCAAAAATAAGGTAAATTTAGGAGTTAAAGCTACACCAAGAAACTTACCAAGTGTGTAAATGAAATAAAGAGAGAAAATAGAGATGAATGCCTAATAAACCCTAGTCGCCAGAATGTTTTGACAAAAATAGAGTTGGTGCTACAGAAATATGGTCAGAAAAGGATTAGGGTAAGAGATTTGGGGCATTTATCGGTACCTAGGGATAAAAAGTGGGTCAAATTAATTTTGACCCCTTTTTATACTTTACTGGGTTCATGCTTTAAAACCAGTGGGTCGGGTCTAAGAAACCCCGACTACCAGTCATAGCTTAGTCTACAACTCATAAGACATGGTCTCATAGACCACTCAATACTTAGAATAATTTCAGAAAACATACCTGAATTCTATGTACCCCATTTATGACTCGTAGTTTGGATTACGAGTCATAAAGTTGGCTCGTACATGGAGTGCAAAATTAACTTTCTCACTGTAACTCTATACGAGATAGGATTACGATTCGTAAAGTGCAAATTGTAATCCTGATCGCAGTGATTGCATCAGATGCAATTCTTAGCAAAACTTGAAATCTTTGTCCTGAAGCTATATGCTCCTCATAAAGTGTCCTTGCACCTTAAATGCAACAAACCCAATGTCAAAAGTATCAAACAAAACACAAACAACTAATCAAATCATAATTCAAAAACTAAAAGTAAACTAAAAAAACCATGCTAGAACATCAAAAAGGTTAATTTGCCTCCCTCGTAGCACCTGATTTATCTTACGGCATGACTTAGACATCTTCAATACTCAGAATTCCTCAATTACCAAAAACTCACTTTTTGATTCATCCAGATGCTTCATAGATTAGTGAATATCAAAAGCCACTTCTTCTTCATTCACTCTAAATCTGAGTTGACCAGAATCCATATCCACAAAAGCTCTCCTTATGGCTTAAAATGGTCTTCTCAAAATAATAGGGACCACAAAATAAACTTCACAATCAAGAATCACAAAATTCACTGGAAATATGAATTTATCAACTTTCACTAGTACATCGTAAAGTATTCTCTCCGGTTTCTTGATTATTCTATATGCCATTAACAACCTCATTCTAGCAGGAGTAGGAGCACCCAAACCAAGCTTTTTGAAAATTTTAAGGGGCATTAAGTTTATACTAGCACCCAAATCACACAATGCCTTTGCAAACTCTATATCGCCAATAGTACAAGGGATGGTGAATGCACTGGGGTCTTCCCTTTTTTGAACAAAGGACTTAGTGGTAATAGTACTATAATGTTAGAGCTCTTGAGAAAGCTTTTGGCTTACTATGAGCTTCTTAGTCACTAAATCCTTCATGTATTTTGCATAACAGGGCATTTTCTCAAATGCCTTGATTAGGGGAATGTTGATGGATAGTTGCTTCAACATGGAGAGGAAATGTTTAAACTTACCATCTTCATCCTTTTGCTTTGAGTCTTTGGGGAAATTGAGGAGGAGGCCTTAGCGAAATCTTATACTTCTCTAGCTCTTTAAACAATTCACCTCTTACCCCATCTTTGTTCCCTCTTCTCCTTCATTTGCAACTTTCTCTGCAACTATCTCTTTATGCACATCATCCACACATACCGACATTGGAGGATAAATGGTGCTCTTAACTCTCCTAGTCATGACTGCCATACAATGCCCCTTATTCTTCAAATTTTGGACCATATTGCCTAGCAATATACCTTTCTGGCGTAGATTCAATTGGGTAGACACTTGACTGAATTATTTCTCAAGTTGCTTAATGGCTACAGAGTGAGACTCAATCATTTGGTTGATACTTGAAATATCAAACTACATCCCCCATAGAGTTTCATCTTGGGTCTCTACTTTTTTAAATAATTAGTCAAATATTTCCTCAATCCTAGAATTACTTGCATCGGCGTCATGATTATGGGGTGGCACATATGGATCATCCATAAAACCATCTCTTTTACCCCACTCGGCTTCTGGAACCCTATTTCTCTCATAATAACCACATTGGTTATCTCTATAAGCATCTTCTTGATTGTGTTCCGACCTTGGTTTTTGGAACCTTGATGCCAATAGTCCAAATTAGACCCTTGGGCATTGTTTCAGAAACCCACTGCTTGATCACTCATAAAATAAGCATCCCCATCATAGTAATGCTTTTCATACATAGGCGCTCTAGGAGCTTGGTAGACTACCACATGCATTCTCTTTTGATTTTGCTTAATCATCACATTTATGCTAGTGTAGAGTTGAGCAAGATTTTGTGTGATCTCTTCATTAATCTTAGCTTGCTCTGAACCAACATTAGCAACACATGAACTCCTTATAGAAGCTCTCTCCCTTTGCCCCCATGCATGACCACTTGCCCCTTTCTCTCTGAATGGTTGATCCAAGAACATGCCCCCTAAATAGTATCGGTACAAGCTTGACTTTTATCATCAAGGGCATGGTAAAAGATATTTACCAAGGCATCATCAATAATTTTGTAGCCTGTGACACTTCTCGAACACGTTCTAAATCTCTCCAACATTGTATTGATTGAATCACCAGGTAAATGCTCGAAATTGTTGATTTGATCTTTTAAATTTAGTTTCGTTCACCTCGAAAGTACCTTTCTAAAAAGGACTTCTGTAAATCTGCCTAAGTGGTGATTGAGCTTTGTTGGAATTCTAGTAGCCATACAACTACATTACAAGTAAGAGATAGAGGGAACAACTGTAATCCAGTTGCATCCATGGAAAGATTTTTCGTCCTTATCATGCTTTTGCAAACAAAAGCTATATTATGCAGATGGCTACGAGGATCCTCAAAAGGTAGACCCGTAAACAAACTATGATTTTGAAGCATTTGAAGCAATCCACTTTAAACCATGAACTCAGTATCAGCCAGTAATGGTGGCAACGCTATAACTCTCATTACGTCAATGGCCATGGGATTCAATCGGTATTGGTTCCATCCATAAACATTCTCATTGAAAGTCATAAGTTGTGGTCTATATTCCAATGGTGGTGAATTGTCATCCCTATCATCAACATCATCATTTTGGTTCATAGCTTGATTAACCACGATATTAGAATTTATTTGAGCCATTTTCCTTATAACCCATTGGATCTCTAAATCTATTGGTGCATAGGGGTTACCCTGACTCCTTGTATTAGGCATATAATACCTAGTATATGCTGTAAAAAAACTAAATGTCACGACCCAAGCATAGGGCGTAGACGTGACCGGCGAATGGGGAACCCGAAGGAACCAAAAACAAGCCTCTTAGCATATCACACGCACATCCTTGGTTGAGGAAGAAAGAGAAAATAACATAAGAAACATGAACAAGGGAAATCGAGACTAAGGGAAAGAGTTAGACACTTGAATAATATAAATGAGTCAAGCTTAAGTATAATACATAACTTGTCCAACAACACCTCTAGACAGAACTTAGCAACAACCAAGACAAGCAACTGGGCTCGCCCTTATAGTTATAAGTATTCCAAAATATACAATATATAGTCTAAACATAAGAATGAAAGAAGATTGATATTGTCCCCGGACATGAGGACTCACCAAAAGCTCTGTCTAGCCGTGAGGAGAATCAATAGGAGCTCCGGTTCTTATATGGTTACATCATGTAGGCATAGGGTATGTCTTAGTTCATTTGAATGTACTAAGTATGTGGTATGCAATGCAACAAGCGATAGGCATCATAGGCAAAATGCATAATCATAAGTAATGAATAACATACTAACAATACGACGTGTGTGAATGATGCTTGTAGTAAAACATGCTTATATAGATTGTAACTTATGTGTAAGAAGAGACCATTAAACTATTGGCTGATCTTCACACCCTACCACCCTATATGATTGAGGTACAAACCCTGTCAATAGGTTGGTGGATTGTCGCACCCTAACACCCATGGTGCCGGATTATAAATCTCCTGATAGGTTGGTGGATCTTCGCACCCTACCACCCATGGTACTGAAGTACAAAAGCCCTGTTAGGTTGGTGGATTGTTGCATCCTACCACCCGTGGTCCTGGAGTATAAACCCCTTAATAAGTTGGTGGATTGTCGAGCGCTACCACCCGTGGTGCGGGAGTACAAACCCCCAACAACGTTTATGGATAGTCACACCCTATCAACCATAGTGCCAAAGTACAAACCCTTCGATAGGTTATCAAGGTATGAACCCTTTGAGATGGTTACCCTGCGCGCAACCCCCAAGAAGGGTATGATCACATTCCAAAAATATATAGAGAGTACCATATACATACATTAATTTCATCATCATTTCATCATCATATCATCATCATATAGACATTAAACTCATAAAACATGTATTGGACCTTCAATTCCTCAAGAAACAATAACCGGACATTTTATCAAACACTTGCGAGTGTGTAGTGATAGTATAAAACCATGCAATTCAAGAGTGAAATCATGCAAGAAAACTTGAAGTGAAATAGCCCACCAATACTTGGTAATACAATCTTGCAAAATACATTGAAAACCCTCATCAAATATCAAGACAGTTCATAATTCCGTAGCGTAAAACATGCATAATCGTAATAGGTAATTCATCTCATTGTATAGGCTTAAAAATGAGTAATCATGTACTTTCAACCAAACATTCATACAATCCTAATGTAGTATATAATCATAATCTCTAAAGAATAATACCCCTAAGCAATACAATTTGGAAACATGCAATTTTCATAGAAATGAAAGATTGGGCTTCATGGGTGAAAGGTACCTATGAATGAAACCCACATACCTTAGACCTTGAATTTCTTGAAATTCAGTTGTGAAAGACTAGAAGTTTGGAAGTAGGTCTTGGAATCCAAAGCTTGCTCTTGAGTTTCCTTGAATTTGTACTAGGGTTTTGATGGAGGCACCTAAGAGGATTTTAAAGTGTATTCCAATTGGGAGGAGTGAAGTTGATATTTAGGAATAAGGTTAGGTATTTAGGAGGTACTAAGATAGCATAGGGATTACCAAAATACCAATAGAAATGACTAAATTTACAGAATACCATTAATGAGGCAGAATTTGGCAAAAACTCGTATATACCCCTACACAAACAAGTTCTATGAATCGGGCATAACCTCTTCATCTAAACTCTAAATCAGATGAAGCCAAGTGTGTTGGAAAGCTAATTCAAATATCTTTAATGTGGTAGGTCATTGGTCACCCCTTCCTTTGTGTGCTAAGATATGTGCCTCTTTAAAGTTGACCCTGCTACCAGTACTTGTGCAAAACTCAGCCAACGGAAATTCTTTTGAACTTGGATTGATGTAGAGGACCCACGATGGTCTTAAGTGACATAAATAAGCTTGACTTAGATATGAATGATATCTTGAAGCTTGTATGAGTTTCTTGAGACCACGAAGTGAGTTTTGGACACTTGAATTGGGTGAAATATTTGTCTAAGTATTTGAGAGAGTATTGGGGAATATCTTGTATGATAATGAAATGAAATATAGCTAAGTATATGTACTTTCATGTATGGGAAGGCTTAGGCACAAGACTCAAAAGCCTTGGATCGGAATAAAATAACTAGGTACAAAATAAGGCAGTGGCGGGCCCCAGCCGCATCGCGCTAGCGGTGCCGCACGCACACTATTTCTGTTGCTTACTTGAATTTTCGGATTTTTCTATGGTTGCTCTAAAATTTGAGTTAGACTCATTTCCTTCTAAATATTTCTCACTGAACAAGAATATGAAGTTGTGTTTTGGATGTCACGCATGTATTTTAAGATATAAGGAAATTATGATTCCTAACATTTTCGAGGCACATTATCGGCACTTTTTTGGGTCGTTGCAAAATATCGCCTTGGGAACATTCGTCCCCAAATGTCAAAGAAATATAAAAGAAAAGAGTAATCATAAAGAGGATAGGCCCAAGAAGAATGCAACAGAACACTTTAAAGTACCATTTTCAAAATCTCAAAATAAGTGTAAAATCACCAAGAACCTTGTCAATGTAAACATGAATGCATGCAAATGACTTAGGGGCTGGAATATGAGGAAGATATCACAAAAATAGTGTGACATGTTATCATAAGCTTGAATGGAGTGAAAGAGTTAAGGATATTTCTCCTTCATGCCCGCTCCGGCACTCCGAGATACACTTTCACCTTCACGATTCTTCCAAAGGGCCATGACGGACACCACATCCTTATTAATCAACTTTTCCACCTTTCCATCCAATGCCCTCACCGAGACCTTCTCCTAAGCGAACTTATCCTTTACAACACCCACAACCTAAAAGAGTTATATAACACTAGAGTCACCAACACATCCCTTCAATTAGAAGCATGAAGAACCAGATGAACCACGCCCATAGCCACAGGCAATTACCATTCGTATGCAACCTTACCAATCTTCCTCTACATTCCATAAGGACTCACAACCACAAACTCATAGTCAACATTAAACACACATAGCCCAATTGGTACCACAAGCCACTATCTCCCCCTTGGGAGACAACCTCTCTTCCACCCAAATCTTCAAACACTAATAAGGTGGAACCAAGGCCTTGCTTGACTAGACCTCTCCAACCAAAGAAAATTGAAACCACCAAGAACACTATACTACCATTTTCAACTTTCCTCAACCTAACTTTGAATCTAACAAACCGATAGACCTCACTAGTCTCATCCTTGCCACCATGATCCACATATGCTAGGCTACCCGTAGACACCCTACTTAGAGCATCAGCCACAACATTGGCCTCAACGGGGAAATAATGCACACTGATATCACAATCCTTAAGGAATTCTAATCACCTTCTTATTATCCTCAACTCGCACCTATCATACTTAGCATACAACCTCTTATCCCCCAAGACTTGCAACACTACCCCCTAAATGATTTACAAGGTCTAAGTAAATCAATACTCCCTTGCTAGAGGCCACCACAAACATGTCAAGGTAGGGTTTTAAGACCCTATTCATGAGAACCATAAACACAACTGGTGTATAAGTCAACCAAACAACTCCACCAATATTTAAAATGCTCACTCCTAGTCTGAAAAGATACTTAAGGACACACCTACCCTCGTCCTCACTTGGGGAAAAAACCCGAACCAAGTAACAATCTTAGAGAACTAACTAACCCATTGTAGTTGACTAAATAGATCGACCGACCTTAACCATCATATTACAACTATATGAGTTTTACACTCCTTAGAAGCATGCTATGCAAGTAGCCAAACCACTCCAAGACCTTCAATCCATCAAACTAAGTTCAACAAAGATCACATGACAAGACTCTATGCAATAAGAACATGGGGCAACACTTTGAGATCAATTGAACCGTAAGGCAAGAACGGACCTACCTCTTTCGCTACCGCTTGACATACTCCCACTCAAAGATGAGTTCATTAGGGATTCAGAATCTAATTCTATGAGTCCAACCTTTAATGGCGAAACAACATGCATGCAACTATTCTATCCCAAGTATAACATCAAATCCACTATATTAAATCCAACAAGTCAGAAGGAAAGACCTAATGCAATATGAACATGGAATAATACCTATGACCTTTCAAATAACAATAGACCCAACAAAGTGGATAGACACCAAAGGTTCACATTACAACTCAGGCACAGAAGAAGCCCACTAGATAACAAAAGTAATAATGAAAGGAATAGCAGAACCCAAATCCATCAAAATCAAAGCCTTCAACTTAACTTCTTTTGCCTCCATCTTTAAAGCGGCATGATCAACTAGAAGAGCAAAGAACATTCGTTATCGGGGAAAACCCTATCTCACTTCTAAAGCACGACATAGACCATGAAGAAGGGAAATATTTCCTAAAATGTCTCATATCCTCCTACTCATAATTGTCGTACACAACACAACCATTAATAAGACTCTAATCTATGCGGTGTATTGAATTTTGAGGATCTAACAACCTAGTGCTCTGATACCATCTTTGCCACGACCCAAGCCTAGGTCCTAGAAGTGACCAACAAATGGGAAACCCAAAGGAATCCCAAACAAGCCTCTTAGCATATCATACACACATCCTTGGTCGCGGAAGCAAGAAAAAATAGCATAAGAAACATAAACAAGGGAAATCAGGACTAAGGGAAAGAGTTAAACACTTGAATAATATAAATGACTCAAGCTCAAGAATAATACATAACTTGTCCAACAACAACTCTAGACATAGAGCTTAGTGAGAACCATGACAGGCAACTGGGCTCACCCTCACAGTTATAAGTATTCCAAAATATACAAGATGTAGTCTAAACATAAGAAGGAAAAGAAGATCGATATTATCCCCGGACATGAGGACTCACCAAAAGCTAACTTCAACAATCTGTTATGCCACAAAGAGAATCAATAGGAGCTCCGGTTCCTACATGGTAACATCATGTAGGTGTAGAGTATGCGTTAACACATTTGAATGTACTAAGTATGTATGATGCAATGTAACAAAAGATAGGCTTCCTAGGCAAAATGAATAATAATAAGCAATGAATAGTATAGAAACAATAGGGCATATACGAATGATGCTTGTAGAAAATCATTCTTATATAGGACATAACATATGTGCAAGAAGAGACCATTAAACTATTGGTGGATCATCACACCCTACCACCCTTGGTGATTAAGGTAAAAACCTTATCAATAGGTTGGTGGATCGTCGCATCCTACCACCCATGGTGCCGGAGTATAAACCCCTTAATAGATTGGTCGATCGTTTCACCTTCGCACCTGTTGTGCTGAACTATAAAACCCCAATAGGTTGGTGGATCATTGCACCCTACCACCCATGGTGCCAGAGTACAAACCCCCTGATAGGTTGGTAGATCGTCACACACTACAACCCGTGGTGTCGGAGTACAAACCCCCCGATAGGATGATGGGTACAAAGCCCTAACAAGGTGACGGATAGTCATACCCTACCACCCATAATGCCAGAGTACAAACACCATGATAGGTTATCAAGGTACGAACCCCTTGTCAAGGTTACCCGGTGTGCAAACTCTGATTAGGGCATGGTCACATTCCAACAATATATAGAGAATACCATATACATACATTTAATTCACATCCTATCATCATCATATAGTCATTCAACTAATATGACATGCATTGTACCTTCAATTCATCAAGAAACCAAAACCGAACATTTTATCAACATATGGCGGGTGTGTACTGCTAGTATAAAACCATGCAATTCAAGAGTGAAATCATGCAAGAAAACTTGAAGTAAAACAGCCCATCAATACTTAGTAATACCATCGTGCAAAATACATTGAAAACCCTCATCAAATATCAAGAGAGATCATAGTTCTATAGCTTAAAACATGCATAATAACAAAAGGTAAATCATCTCGTGGTATAGGCTTAAAATTCATTAATCATGTATTTTCAACCGAACTTTCATAAAATCCCAATAGAGTGTATGATCATAATCTCTAATGAATAATACTCTTAAGCAACACAACTTGGAAACATGTAATTTTCATAGAAATGGAAGATTGGGCTTCATGGGTGAAAAATACCCATGAATGAATCCCACATACCTTAGACCTTAAATTTCTTGAAATTGAGTTGTGAAAGACCTGAAGTTTGGAAGTGAGTCTTGGAATCCAAAACTTGCTCTTGAGTTTTCTTGAATTTGTATTAGGGTATTGATAGAGGCTCTTGAGAGGATTTTATTGTGTATTCCAATTGGGAGGAGTGAATTTGATATTTGGCAATAGGGTTAGGTATTTAGGAGGTGTTAAGGTAGCATTAAAGTTCCCAAAATACCAATAGAAATGGCTAAATTTAAGGAATGCCATTAATGAGACAGAATTTGCGAAAAACCCATATACAACCCTGCAAATACAAGTTTTACGGGAATAACTTCTTCGTCCAAACTCTAAATAAGGTGAAACCCAGTGAGTTTAAAAGCTAACTCAAAGAGCTTTGATTTGGTAGGTCGTGGGACACCCAGTTCTTTGTGTGCTTAGATATATGGCCCTTAAAAATTTACCCTGCTACTGGTGCTTGTGCAAAACTAAACAAACGAAAATTCTTCTGAACTTGGCTGGATGTAGGGGGACGCACGATGGTCTTAAACAACATAAATAAGCTTGACTTATATCGAATGAGTGCTTGAAGCTTGAATGATTTTCTTGAGACCAGGAAGTGAGTTCGGGAAACTTGAATTGGGTGAAATATTTGTCTAAATGTTTGAGAGAGTATTGGAGAATGTCTTGTATGATGTGAAAATGAAATATTGGTAAGTATAGGTATTTTCACATATGCGAAGGCTTAGGCCCAAGACCCAAAAAACCTTGGACTGGAATAAAATAACTGGGCACAAAATAAGGCAGTGGTGCGCCCCAAACGAATCGCGCTAGGGGCGCGCAGGCACACTGTTTTTTGTTGCTCACTTGAAATTTTGGATTTCTCTACGGTTGCTCTAAAATTCGGGTTTAACTTAATTCCCACTCAATTTTTCACCCTGAACAAGAATATGAAGTTGGATTTTTGATATCACGTATAAATTTTGAGATATATGAAAACTACGATTCTGGGCATTTGCAAGGCACATTTTCGGGCTCTTTTTGAGGCCGTTACAATATTTTCCCCTCAAGTACATTCGTTACTGAATGTCAAAGAAATGTACAAGAGAAGGGTAATCATAAAGAGGTCAGCCCCCACAAGAATGCAACAATACACTTTAAAACACTATTTTCAAAATCTCAACATAAGTGTAAAATCACCATGAACCTTCTCAATGTAAACATAAATGCATACAAATGACTTAGGGGCTAGAATATGAGGTATGAAATTACAAAAGGAGTTTGTCATGTTATCATAAGATTAAATAAAATGAAAGAGGTACATATATTGATCCTCTATGCTCTCTCTGGCTTTCCGAGAGACGCTTTCTCCTTCATGATTTTTCCAAAGGGCCTTGACGAACACCACATCCTTACTAATCAACTTTTCCACCTTTCATCCAATAACACCACTGGGACCTTCTCCTAAGCCAACTTATCCTCCATAACACCCAAAAGCTCAAAGATTTCTATAACACTAGAGTCACCAACACATCCCTTCAACCTAGAAACATGAAGAATCGGATGAACCACACCATATCCATAAGCAATTCCCATCCGTATGCAACCTTACCAATCTTCCTCTACATTCTATAAGGACTCACAACCATAAACTCATTAGTCAACCTTAAACACACATAGCCTATTTGTTACCACAAACCACCATCTCCCCCTTGGGAGACAACCTCCATTCTACCATCCTTCCATCCAAAGCTTCCAACTCTAATAAGGCGAAACCAAGGGCTTGGTTAACTAGACCACACCAACCAAAGAAAATTGGAACCACCAAGAACACTATACTAGCATTCTGAACTTCCCTCATTCTAACTTTCAATCTAACAAACCAATGGACCTTACTGGTCTCCCCTTTGCCACCATGATCCACATTTGCTAGGCTACCCATAAACTCCCTACTTAAAGCATCAACCACAACTTTAGCCTCAGCGAGGAAATCATGCACATTCATATAACAATCCTTAAAGGAATTCTAACCACCTTCTTGTTATCCTAAACTTACACCTATCATATTTACCAAATAACTTCTCATCACCCAAGACTTGCAACACTATCCCCCAAATGATTTACAAGGTCTAAGTAAATAAATACTCCATCGCTAAAGGCCAGCACAAATATGCTAAGCCAGGGTTTAAAGACACTATTCAGGACACCCATAAACACAACTGGTGTATAAGTCAACCAAACAACTCCTCCAATATTCAAAATGCTCACTCCTAGTCAGAAAAGACACTTAATGATATCACCTACCCTCATCCTCACTTGGACAAAACCCGAACCAAGGATAAATCTTAGAGAAGTGACTAATCCATTGTAGTCGACCAAATAGAGCGATCGAACCTAACCGTCATATTACAACCGTACGGGTTCTACACTCCTTGGAAGAATACTATGCAAGTAGAAAATCCCTCCAAGACCTTCAAACGATTAAAATAAGTTCAACAAAGATCAAAAGAAAAGACTCTATGCAATAAGAACATGGGGTAACCCTTAGAGATCAATTGGACCTTAATACAAGGATGGACCTACCTCTTTCGCTACCATTTGACAAGCTCCCACTCAAAGATGGGTTCATTAAGGACTTAGAATCTAACTCTACGAGTGCTACCATCTATGGAGACACAAGATTCATGCAACTATTCCATCCTAAGTATAACATTAAATCCACTACATCAAATCTAATGACTGACAAGGCAAGACCTAATGCAATATGAATATGGAACAATGCCTATGAACTTTCCAACAACAATAGACTCAACAAGGTGGGTAGACAACTCAACCACACAAGAAGCCTACTAGCCAACAAAAGTAATAATGAAAGGAATAGCAGAACTCAGATCCATCAAAGTCAAAATCTTCAACTTACCTTCCTTCGCCTTCGTCTTTGAAGCGGCACGATCAAGTAGAAAGGCAAAGAATATTCGTTAGAGAGGAAAGTTGTACCTTACTTTTAAATCACAGCATAAAACATAAAGAAGTGAAATATTTACTAAAATATCTCATAGCCTCCTACTCATAGTTGTGGTGCACAACATAATTATAAATAAGACTCTAATCAACGTGGTGTGTTGGACTTCGATGATCGAACAACCTAGTGCTTTGATGCCATTTTTCTCATAACCCAAGCCGATGACCCAGATGTGACCGGCAAATAGTGAACCCGAAGGAACCCCGAACAAACCTCTTAGCAAATCATACACACATCCTTGGTCGTAGAAGCAAAACAAAACAACATAAGAAACATGAACAAGGGAAATTGGGACTAAGAGAAAGAGATAAACACTTGAATAATATAAATGAGTCAATCTTAAGAATAAACATAACTTGTCCAACAACAGCTCTAAACATAGAACTTAGCGGGGACCAAGGCAAGCAACCGAGCTCACCCTTATAGTCACAAGTATTGCTAAATATATAGGATTTAGTATAAACATAAGCGTGGAAGAAGATATATATTCTCCCCGGACATAAGGACTCACTAAAAGCTAACTTGAATAATCCGTCTAGCCACGAAGAGAATCAGAAGGAGCTCTAGTTCCTACATGGTAACATCATGTAGGCATAGAGTATGCGTTAATACGTTTGAATGTACTAAGTATGTAGGATGCTATGCAACAAGAGATAGAAATCATAGGAAAAATGCACAATCATAAGCAATGAATAGTATACTAACAATATAGCTTGTATGAATGATGCTTGTAGTAAAAATTCTTACATCGAACATAACATATGTGTATGAAGATACCATTAAACTATTGGTGGATTGTCACACCCTACCACTCTTGGTGATTAAGGTATAAACCCCTTTAATAGGTTGGTGGATTATCGCACCCTACAACCCATGGTGCCAGAGTACGAACCCCCTAATAGGTTGGTGGATAGTTGCACCATATCACCCATGGTGGCAGAGTACAAACCCCTCGATATGTTGATGGGTAAAACCCCCCAACAAGTTTGATAGATATTTGCACCCAACCACCTGTGGTGTTGGAGTAAACTTCACCCGATAGGTTATCAAGATACGAACCCCTTGACAAGGTTACCCGGCGCACAACCCCACGAGTAGGGCATGGTAACATTCCAACACTATATACAGAATACTATATATATATTCATATTATCATTTATTCATCATCATTTCATCATTATATCATTATCATATAGTCATTTAACTCATAAGACATGCATTGGACCTTTAATTTCTCAAGAAACCATAACCATATATTTCATCAAACACTTGGCGGTTGTGTACTGCTAGTATAAAACCATGCAATTCAAGAGTGAAATCATGTAAGAACACTCGAAGTAAAAACATCCCACCAATACTTAGTAATACCATCTTGCAAAATACATTTAAAACCCACATCAAATATCAAGAGAGATCATAGTTCTATAGCTTAAAAAATGCATAATTATAATAGGTAAATCATCTCATGGTATACACTTAAAAATGAGTAATCATGTATTTTCAACAAAACTTTCATAAAATCCCAATATAGTATATGATCATAATCTCTACTGAATAATACCCATAAGCAACACAACTTGGAAACATGTAATTTTCATAGAAATGGAAGATTAGGCTTCATGGGTGAAAGGTACCCATGAATGAAACTAACATACATTAGACCTTGTATTTCTTGAAATAGAATTGTGAAATACTTGATCTTTGGAAGTGAGTCTTTGAATGCAAAGTTTGCTCTTGAATTTTCTTGAATTTGTATTGGAGTTTTGATGGAGGCTCTTGAGAGGATTTTAGAGTGTATTCCAAATGGGAGGAACTGAAGTTGATCTTTAGGAATAGGTTTAGGCCTTTAGAAGGTGTTAAGATAATATTGGAATTCCTAAAATACCAATAGAAATGGCTAAATTTACGGAATACCATTACTGAGGCGAAATTTGGCAAAAACCCGTATGTACCCCTACACGTACAAGTTATACGAAAACCGGCATAACTTCTTCATCCGAACTCTAATAAGGTGAAAACAAGTGCATCGGAAAGCTAATTCAAAGATCTTTCATTTGGTAGGTCATGGGCCATCCAGTTCTTTATGTGCTAAGTGATATGCCCCTTTAAAGATGACCCTGCTATCGGTGCTTGTGGAAAACTTAGCCAACAAAAATGCTTTTGAACTTGGCTTGATATTGGGCACCCACGATGGTCTTAAATGACATAAATTTGTTTAACTTATATTTGAATGGGAGATTAAAGCTTGAATGAATTTCTTGAGACCCGAAAGCGAGTTTGGGATATTTGAATTGGGTGAAATAGTTGTCTATGTGTTTGAGAGAGTATTGGGGAATGTCTTGTATGATATGAAAATGAAATATGACTAAGCATAGGTGTTTTCATGTATGGGAAGGCTTAGTCCCAAGATCCAAATGCCTTGGAGCGGAATAAAATAATTGGGCATAAAATAAGGCAGTGGCGCGCCCCAGCTGCATCGCGTTAGGGGCGCATAGGCACACTATTTTTGTTGCACAATTGGAATTTCGTATTTTTCTATGATTGCTCTAAAATTTCGATTAGACCCATAACCCACTCAATTTTCCCCCCTGAACAAGAATACGAAGTCGGATTGCAGATTTTGAGATATTTAGAAATTATAATTTTGGATATTTCTGAGTCATATTTTTGTGCACTTTTTGGGAACGTTACACTAAATCAACAAAAATAAAAAGAAAATTAAAAAACCTAACACTTGGAATTATACTACTAGTGAATCCAAATCAAAGTCTCGCCATATTCCCCGATAATGATGCCATTTTTCTTTGATCACGCTCAAGATACACCTCTTTTTGAAGTAAAAGTGATCATCAATGTAATAAACCTAACCAAGGTTAGGGTTGAATCCCACAGGGAATACGGAACTTTGCAAATTAGTTCACTAATAAACAATTCAAGAATTCAATAACTTAATTCCTTAAAAGAGGGGGGGGGTGGTTTGCAAAAATTGATAAGAAATAAAACTGAAATATGTAAAACAGAGGACAATCAATAATGGAGTGCAACTTGAGTATTGTGCTCCCTATAATTCGCTAACTCAACATCCCCGGATGTCACAATTCTCAACTAGAGTATCGCATGCAGGACATTATTTTAAGTTCTTCCAACCCTTTGGTCTATGGTGAAGGTTGAACTTCACTATGGGACTTGGATCATATCCATAGTCTGCTCAACTAAACATTACCCATTGTCTCATTCAACCTCACCTTTGTCTAATTTGGCTGATTAGACAGGAACACATCATTGAATCCTGTTAATTATTCTATTTTTCTATTAATTACCACCTGGATAGGGAAGGTAACACTAGGCGAGTTCCAATGTTGGTCACTATTAGAAAATATTCAAAATGAAGAGATATGATTAATATATGCAAATACCCATTCTAAGAGTAACAAATAATCTGATTTCTCTAAGTTATTGTGGATTTAACTACTCATATCTTGGGGAAATAAAGAAACAATGAATAGAGAAGAAAAGGTTAGTCACTTACTCAGGAAAATTGATAAACAAGAAAACCCAAGTATTATTGAGAATCACAAGATTAATGATGAATTTAATCCATAAGTGAATCTCTTCTACAAAATATAGTCTACAAAACTAAAACCCTGAAAATGCTTTAAAAGCTTTCTCTCTACTCTATCCTCAACTGTTCTCTCTCAAGAAAAGCTAAAAACTATGAAAAACTATCAAAAACATCACTTACTGACCTAATATTTACTATTTATAGTATATACAACCAAGTCCCTAAAATAATTAGAAAGACTAGTCAGTGGCTGCAACGACTCATAGCTCGAGTCATGAGTTGTAATTAGACTTTTGTTTTTAGCTCTCAGATCTTGGACGTCACTACTACAAGACATCTTCACAAGTCGTAGTCTGTCCATATTAACAACACTTGGTCTAATACTGACAAACACTGGAAATTTTTACGAAACATTCCAATACAGCTCGTAGAATAAACTATGAGCTGTAACTGGGTTTCATGTGGCTGAACTTTAGTTTTTGATTCAACATTTAAAATCTCCACGAGGCCTCCTCTATGACTCGTAAACAGAGGTATAACTCATAGAGGGTCTCGTATGTCTTCAAAAATCAGCAAATCGTTCAACTTTTTCCAAAATTGTGCCAACCTACTTTTCCTGTAAAAATAAACACAAAAACACATAAAACCATAAATGTCACATTGAGAGCACACAAAATCTCAACTTTTAGGCATCAAAATTGTTGTATTTTGATAGCACATCAATGGGCCCTAGGCATGGGTTATCAGAAGCTTGCTATCAAGCCCTAAGCTAATAAAATGACCAAGATTAAGGTTTTAAAATGATCTTTGGAGTCCAACATGCCGCGTCAAATAGAGTCTTATTCATGGGGTATGAATTGTACTACATATACGAGTGGAACGCTATCATGGCATTTTAGGAATTATCTCACTTTTTCATGTCATATGTCATCGTATGGACTGCCTTATAGAATATACGTCCATGAAGTGCCACTCTACCAAGACAGACCCCGATTAATAAGGACCAAGTCCCTCAAGAGCCCTTGACGATCCAGTTACTTAAGATGAATTTTGAACTACCTTTACCATGCTAGGTAAAGTGGTGAAAAACTAGGCTAGGCTGGCTTATCCTTCTCCTCTTTCTCCCACTCTATCAGTTAGAGTAAGAGACTTTACCCAGATGAATCCTTCGGACTTCTATCAGTCAAAAGCTTATGAGGATGCCCAATACTTAATTAACAAAATCTCTAACATATTGACTATTATGGGGTGACCTTATAAATAAATGAACTATATGCTTATCAGTTGAAGGATGTGGATCAATGTGGTACACCAAATGATTAATTGAGAGGGTTGGTGATATTGGGGTAGGTTGGGAAGAGTTTAAGTTTACCATCTACACTATTTCTTTCCTCTTGAACTTAGAGAGGCCAAAGTGACAAAATTTATTAACCTCAAGTAGGGTGGTATGAGTGTGAGGGAATATTTCCTCAAATTTACTAAGCTCTTCAAGTATACTCCTATGCTAATGGCTAAACCCCGTGCAAGGATGCACAAGTTTATTTATGGGATCTCTAATTTGGTTGGGAAAGTATGGCACATCGCTATTCTTATTTGAGAGATGAATAATTTCTAGAATTAGGACTTATGGTGAATAGATTGAAGCAGAAAAACTGAAAAAGAGGAAGAAGGATTCTGAGAGAGCCCGTTATGCTAGTTGGTTTTTCCATCTCTAGGAGTAGTGGTGGTGGACATGGTCGCTCCAAAAGATCCAAGGTTTGAATGCAAGGGTTGCCAATAAAAGAGTGCCTCTTCCTAGGGAACAAGTTGAAGGTGGACCAACTCCTCCTTGATATGACAAGTGTGGGTAGAATAACTCGGGTGTGTGCTTCAGAAGTTCAGGTGCCTACTTTGGGTGTAGGGATGTTGGCCATAAGTTCGTGACTGCCCTAGGGATCCTAAGAAGGGTTAAAGGTAAATGGATCCTAGTATTTAAGGCCAACAAAGGATTTAATAGGGTGGTGCTCCTACAAATAATAGATTCTATGCTTTGCATACTCGATAGGAAGAAGAAGAGACTCCGAATGTAATGATTGGTATGTTAAAAGTTTTTGAGTTTGATGATTATACTTTTCTTTGTTTGGGTGCAAATTTATCTTTTATGAATTTTTTTTGTCTGTTAAGTTATGTTTTAGTCTTGAAGTCTTAAGGGAGCCCTTTTCAGTCTACACTCCCAATGGGTGAGTGTCACACCCCAAGTTCCGTTAAGGCGGACTAGCACCCGTTGCTGATAAGGCCTGGGAGAACCAACCTATACCTACGCGATTTCTATACATATTATAAAGGGTCTTTACATTCAAAATTCCTTTATGCCAGTAAACAGTAATAAAAAGCCAAAAGAAAATGCATATGACTAGGCCGTTGGGGCCACGCGGTCTAAGGTACGAGACATGACCATACTTGAATTAACATAGTCCACAAAGCCTCTAGATAAGAGAAAGTATCTGATAAGGGTCGGGACATGCCCTTTCTTGACTAACTGTACAATACAAACATATAAGCTTCAGACACACACAAAGCTCTGAAGCAACCTGGAGCTTGGTAATGGCCACTAGATATCCTGTACTCTATTGGGGAGATCCACTAGCACCTGTATCTGCAGCATGAAATGCAGGTCCCCCGTAAGGGACGTCAGTATGAGATAATGTACTGAATATGTAAGGTAGGAAATACTGTATATAAAGTAACATCTCAAATGAAATTATGCACTGGTGTAAGATAAGAGACCACCTTTGGTTATACTTTGGGATCATGTACTTTATGTTCTTTATGTTACTTTACCTTTACAGTATAATCTATGTACACTATGAAATACACATGACTAGCTGATTAGTGGTAAAAATGTATCGGGATCGTCCCTGGCTAGGTTCTTCCATAACCCCTCAGGCTACCACACGTGATAGGATCGTCCTTGGTTAGGTGATTCTTCCACCCCTCGGGCTACCACCCATCAATAAACAATACACTTTATCTTTCAATTACTTTTGAGTTGATTCTTTTGGTGGTCATAATATTAGAGCTGTAGGACTGTAGATGTAACATGTGACATGTAAATAATCATACAAAATAATGTGATAATGAAAAGAGTACGTTACACAAATAATGAAATGTGTATGGGATGAAACAACTCATGGACTTTATTTAGCTATAAGAACCCATGTAGCTTTGTATCTATGTATTTATGCATATTTGAAGGTATCTATGTATGGGAGCATATAAACATGTACAAGCGTATAGACACAGTTAATAGTTGTGTCGGAGTTGGTAAGTGACTTTATGTGCCAAGGAAGGATCTATGATTCATGCCAAAAATTATGAAATCAAGTAGCCTTACATACCTCAGTGTATGACCTCGTTACTACCTCAAGATAACCTTACATTCCTCCAAATATTTATATACAACATAGAAAGTGATAAAACTAGTATTAGAAGCCAACAAATACATCTAGGCAGCCCAATCACATAAAAAAAAATACACGGGCAGCAAGCGGGTATTTATAAACCCGAGAGTATTCTTTCAATTCTTCCGCCCCTATTCATTTTTTCGAACACACATTTGCATGTACACATCATGGGCAGCCTATGTAGTGCTTTAATAGTCTTACATCAGCCCACAAAGCACAACACATAACAATTTTACACAATCTACAAATGCACAACATAACATTACGTCCCTTTGCCCCATTTTGATGTCGATAATTCCAAACCCGTTCCAACTTTAACCAAACTTTTCTCAACACATCTACAAATGAAAACAGCCTTGAACTAGTCTCAAAACAGTGTCAAAAAAGTCATTAAGGATGTGAGGTAATAGCCATCCATCCAACAACCCACAAGTTCATACTAAGAACACAATTACGATATCATATAAGAACTCACTTTTGTGGACTGTAAAAGTTGTGAAACAACCTGTTTACATTACTATCAACCCAACCTTTGTTAAATACATAAGCATTGTTTTATTATACATCCAACCAAGAATAGAAAAACCCCTTCATTAACAAGAAAAATGTACAACAACCATTGGGATACTTGCTGTCCAGAATTTTCAGCTCATGTACAATCAGCTTATTTCTCCAGTTACTATAGACAAACCATACTAAGGGCATAAGTGTATTTACTCACATTTAAGCTCAAGATTTAGAGCTTCTTCCGAAAACCTTGCAAGTTAGTGAGGCTTGTTTTTAACCCTTTGAAAAAGAGCAAGAAACAACCAAGAAAAACTGATTTTTTTTCCAAGTTGAGATGGCTTTAGGGGCTGTCTTTATCCCCTTTTTAAAGAGACCTCTTAGATGAATTATTTAGAACTTTTACCCACACATTAACACCTATTAAGAGCCTTATGATGCAACATCTTATCCCTTACACTTGGCCCTAAATGGGTCTTTAACTTAATGGGTCTTTTGCTGCCTATTCTTCTCCTTTCCCTTTAGTTACTTTGGGCCAAATTTTCAGATGAATTAGGATGGGCTTGGTACTGTCTTCTATGCTTCCCAAACTGAAAATGCAATTCATTTATGATGCCAAAATATGAGCTAAAGTTATATCCTTAACATAGACTTTATTCATAATCGGACTTGGACAAATTCGACGTCTGACCTCATCTCCGTTTAGCTAGAAATTTTTAAGCTAAGAAAGTACGTGACTCACCTACTAGCTTGTTAAGTCTTACAAGCAACTTAATTTTCTCACTTTGTTTAGGGCTGTGACCTCCTAAATTTGACAAAAAACATGTACACACTTGACCCCCTTAAGCGTTAGACGCACCCATTAACACGAGATTCAAATACTTTTTAAAATTCGCGCTAATTTGACCAAACCATATCATGTTTCATTTACCTAGCATTAGTATATGTAAAATATTGGGTGTAACATCCTTCCCCCTTAGGAATATTTGTCCTCGAATGTTATCACAATTGGATAGATTAACCATGTATAAACCTTTATTTAAACAAAACTTTGACAACACACTAAGCATTCAACAATACGTACCTGTTAAGGCCCCAAATTTTGGATGTTGGACTTCCTATTTAGCTTCAAATAAATAAGGGTATTTTGATTTCATCACGTCCTTTGTGTTTGCTGGTTTCACCAGAGTACTTTATTGAAGCTACCTCTTTATTTCTTAACTTGACGATCTGGAATAGCAATAGGTACCCCTTCATAGGTGAGATCTTCTGTAATCTACATATTCTCAATAGGAGTGATACAGGATGGGTCACCTATTCATTTCTGAAGCATTGAGACATAAAAAACTAGATGAACCATTGAAAGCTCTTGGGGTAGCTCTAGTTCATATGCAACTTTCACGAACTTCTTAATAATTTCATATGGCTCAATGTAATGTGGGCTCAATTTTCCTTTCT
>JAOTQR010116325.1:0-24794 GCA_025774065.1 Solanum ossicruentum | reverse complement strand
GGAATCTACCAAAATTTCGGCAGAGTTTCCTCTGTTTTACTGACTAACCAAACCTGCAAACAGCAACCCCAGCATACGGCAAATATCTATACACATATATATGCGGGCCGACAAGGTCACCGCTGCGGTAGAACCGCCCAACAAATGTATAAATGAGATGACAAATATGAAAAAAGATTCAAATATTTATCTTGAATTTTGAACAATTCAACTATTTTGTACATTAAAAAAACTAAAAATTACAATTAATTTAGGACGGAGGAATAATTTGAATTAATCAATTAATAAGGAATATACTTGAAATGCGTATGATAGAGATACTTTTGTCTTGAAAAAAAATAAGTTATAGATTTGATTTTTGTATTTTTTTTTCAAAAAAATAGTACATCCGACCCCCCTCCTCTTACCCCACAATGGACGAGAGTCTTTTGAGACATTGGAGTAATGTTGTTGTTGTAGAATCTTTTAGCTTCTTTCCAATCATAAAAAACTTTTTATGTTGCTCCTCAAAAGAAACTTTTTATTAGACAAACACCTCAATATTTTTTTAAAAAGAAAATTGAAATGTTGCTACTCTAAACAACGCTTGACCAAGGCTCTTAATTATGTGACATTATTTCCGTCTTGTTTCCATTTCTTTGCTCTATTTTTATTTAGTCCATTTCAAAAAATAAAAATTCTTTTTTTGATAATTTTTTAATTTTAATTTTTTCCTACGTATCATATTTAAGATCATAAAATTAAAAAATATTTAAATATTTAATAAATTTTTAATTTTTAAATCACATAATTCAAAATTTTTCTCATTTTTTTAAACTTCTTTGAATGTTAAAACATATCATTCAATTTGAACTGGAGTAAAGTAGCATACTTTGGTGGAAACAAGTGGACTCTTTTAATTATACTCTCTCCATCCATCTTTACTTGTCCTCTATTGACTTGGTTTAGAAATTAAAAAAAATTAATAGGAGTAATTTTACTAAATCAGCCTTTAAATATAATAAATATAATATCTTAAAAATATAATATGGAAATAACTATAGTTAATGATAAGGGTAAATTAAGAACTAAGTCTAAAATTATCTCTTGATTTCATAAATTGGACAAGTATTGTTGAACATTCCAAAATAGTATAGAGAATAAGATTGGACAAATATTATCAAGTATTATTGGACATTCCAAAATAGTATAGAGAAGGCATAACCCTCAAAAATGACCTCAAACTTGGCATAACTTTATAAGTTGGAACTTAAACTTTCATGGTGCACAAATATGACCCTCAACATGGTAATGCCTGAACAAGTAGGCACATGGTACTGACATGGCTAGCGCATGAGACACACTCGCACTGACGTATTTTTTTGTCCAATGCTGTGATGTTACGTGTGTCCACGTAAGCAAAAGTTGTACACGTCACACCCCTAATTTACACGTGGCATTCCTAAAAATATTAAAATAAATAAAATAATTTTTACAAAAAAACTTACAAAATATTTTTAAAAATTTAAATTTTTTTAATATAAATTACAGAAAATTTTTGTAAAATAATTTTGAAAATTTTAATTTTTCTTACATAAATCACAAAAAATTATAAAAAAAAACTACAATTTTTTTAAAAAAACTTAAATTTTTTTACATAAATTACAAAAAAAAATTAAAAATTTAAAAATTATTTTACAAAAAATTTAAATTTTGTAAATTTAATTTTTTTACTCCAACTCGGACTCTCATCCCCCTTACAAAAAATAAAAAAAATTTATTACAAAAAAATAAAAAAAAATTTACTCCAACTCGGTCCCAAGAAATCTTCATTATTGTTCTTTTTCCACAATGACAAAAAATATTTGAATCCATTATATATCAAAAAGGGTCAAAAATGTGTAAAAATAAATGAAAAGGTAAATACTTGTGTATTTTTAATTAAAATAAGAAGAAGAAAGTGTATGTTAATTTGAAAATGAATAGTGTGTGTATATATATATATAAATGTAGTAGGGGTAAAAAGGTCAAATTACCTTTTTTCCATATATACGTTCAAAAAAAACTGTTCGCGCGCCCCCGAGCTAGTGTAATTCACGCACTGTGCCATGTCATCACCATGTGCCTAGTTGTTCAGGAATTGCCAAGTTGAGGGTCATATTTGTGCACTATGAAAGTTTAAGTTCCAACTTAAAAGGTTATGTCAAGTTTGAGGTCATTTTTTAGGGTTATGCCTATAGAGAACAAGTAAAGATTGACAGGGAGTAATATATTACCTCCGTTGTATATTATATGGACACTTTTTATTTTACATGGTGATTAAGAAATTATAAATACACTAGCGATTTTTATCATTTTATCCTTTATTTATATCAAGACATTAAATTAAGTTAGAAAAAATATATATATAATATGGGAATAGTTTACTCTTTGAATGTAAAAGTAATTAATCAACCGCTTGAAAATTTCAAATACTATATTTATGGTGAGGGTGAAATGGGAAAAATATAATTAATTTTATCCTAATTTGATAAATATTTATATAATATGGATCAAATATTTATTGAAAAATATTCATATGATATGATACAGAGGGAGTATTATTAATATAGCCAATTGGATATTGTGGTTTCCAAACCAAGGAAGGGGTGAAATTTATCCACGTGGAAAGAAAAAGGCATGGGGCAACTTGGCTAAAATATCAAACAAAGATATTAACGTGGATTGATAAAAAGGTATGGGGCATGCAATTGACCGAAGTTCATTCACCCTCTTCGAAACTTTCAAAACTTATATTTATTAGTCCCTTCATCTTAAATTAATTAAATTTTAAAAAAAAAATTTAATATTTAAAATAATTGAATTATTCAAAGTTTAAAAAGAATGTTTAAAGTTTTTTTTTATATTTGCCCTTTCATTTATTGAAGTTTTATATTTTCTAGGAGATAAATTACACTATATATTTATGATTTTATAAAAGGCAATAGTTAAAAATATGATGTAAATTTTGTATTTTAATATTTTTCTTAATATGTGTGTATTATTTTAGAAATTCAGTTAATATGAGACAGAAGGAATACTTATCTATACGACTATTATTGGGGTATCACATATTTTTATATAAGAATAATAAATTGAAAAGTATTGTTATTATGTTTTAATTGATCTTCAAGAAACTATAAAATGAGTAGAAACTTTATTTACCAAAAAAATAATTTTAATGATTTTTTCACACTTTAAATAACTTATTTATTCTTAATTATGAAGCTAAAATTCCAACAATGTACTAAATCTATGGTAAGGGAGTTCGTTTGACTTTACTTACAAGTTACAATTGGGTCCCAGCTCTAGCAGTGCCGTCGGCCTGTGGTCCAATTTGCATGACGCGTTTACAAAAATCTCAATATTTTATTCTTGTACTGCCCAGCAGAAAGGGATTTCCTCCATATCAATCACAACCAAACCGCGCTTTTATAGACAAATATTGAAACACTGAGGGTCATTTGTAGAAGGAATAAAGAATAACCAACTTCGAAATTGATCTAGAATAAGTTCATTCTATTATTGGTTGGAATAAAATCATGGGTTCACTCATCTCGTGATTAGTTATATCTTGATTGTAGTATTGTTTTTGTCCCATATTAAGAATGCAATAATGATTTAAAATAATTAATCTCAACATTATTAATCCCTTAATAACTTGTTCTAAACCAGATAATTCCTCTATATGATTCATTATCTGTTACGTCCAAAACAAGGGAGATGCAACTGGCACTCAACAGATAGTATGGTAGGCCACAAATTGGTCATCTTATTCCACTGAGTTAGCCACTGAAATATACTAGCTAACTAAGCTGTTGGACCAGAAGATCAGGCAACAAAACATGTAAAACACTAAGCTTGGACCATTAAGCTCATGACCTAAATAACAATAAATCATATAAACAAAGGTAGACAAGTCAAAAACAAAGTATTGGCCAACGAGGCTGCAACTAAAGACATACATACATGCACATTTATATACATGTCATGCCTGTGGACTAGATACAAACACTACAAAGTGTATAATGAATTATACAAACGCTACACGAATTATATAAACATTACTATAATTATAGTTATAAAATGTAATTATCCAAATTGTATATATAAAACATAATTAAGATATTTTTGAGTGGATATATACGAAAATTCCTCAAAAATTTACTTATTTATATCCTATGTTAAACTCCTCCTCCATAATATATAGCCCATTGGGTTTGTCCCAATAAAGAATGGACTTTCTTGTAAACCCTAGCCCATGGACACAAAATTTGGCCCAAACATGGATATCTAATTGGTTTGTTGCTTCCACCATCCCACAAAGTCGTGTCCAAGATCGGTTTAATGCAAACGTCGTTCCCATCAAAAGGGCGAAAAAGTGTAAAAGCGAAACCCAAGCTGAACGTTTGACCAACAAAATAAATATTTTCTTCATTTTTTGATATAATATTTTAAAAAGAAATTATTCGATTAATTTTTAATAAATCAATATTCTTTTGGAACTGAACTGAAAATCGTGTCACATACTAAAAAGAGTTGCATATTGTTTTAGCCACGATAATTTCGAGGAGTTTGCGTGGATTGTGGTCTTTTGTGCCATTGCTTCATGGACGCCAAAAGCAAAAATGTATGATGTAGTAATTCATATTTTACCATGGTTATGGAATGTAAATTATATTGCCAGATCTTGAATTATTTTCTTGATGTTTAGAATTGTATTATTGTTAATGTGACTTCTACGTTATTTTATATATGTGCTTTAACTATTACTAATATCTTTTTAATTTAAATTCTAGAAGATTCAGATGCATATCTTTTTCATTTATTTGAGAAAAGAACTATTTGTAACGTGCGTAAGCTTTGGAGGGAGGGACAGTACTGAAGGTTTCATTTATTTATGGTACAAAAGTTAATATGACTATAAAAAAAAAAACAAAAGAATAAAATGGACTCTATTTCATTCTAAATAACAGTTGATGGTGATGATGCTAGATAAAATTTGCATAAATATATACAATTTCAGCAACTTTGATGCTTAATTTCCTCAACTATTCTCTTTTACTATGGTCTATGGATTGAGATCCCCTCAAATAAAAAAATCTCCTGCATTCACTGATCAATGTCATGTGTTGACCTTTACAACTAATGACTATATTATTATTGTCAGTCACCTTAATTTTACCTTACTTTCGACACTACGTTCCCTGTCACTTTGCATGGATGGTAGCCACATAATGTCACGCAAAACTACTATTAGAAGAAAATTTCTCCGTCCTATTTTATGTGACATCCTTTGACTTACATGGTGTTTAAAAAAAAACTTTTGAAACTTGTGGTCTAAAATCATTCTTAGATATTTGTGTAGCTGAGAATCATTTCATTAAGGGTAATTAAAAAAAGAATTTTAAAGGTAATTATTTTCGATTTGAATAAGACTATATTCTTTTTGAAACATATAAAAAAAGATGTCACATTAAATGTAACCGAGGTATTAGTACGTTGTTTTATACCTCCGCTTTGTTCCTCCTATATATTTGTCAGCTTGCCGTAGTACTTAACTATGGTCTCGTATCCAAAAAACACTATGGTCATACCCTTTTGCTTACATGGGGTCATTGGACCTTCAATTAATGTATTTATAATTGTGGATACAATTTCTCTACTTCCTCATAGTTGCAAACTACAAGCCAATAAAGAATTTATAATCCATCAGTTTTCTGAATTTGCTGACTCCATCATCATCAAAGTCAAACTTCTATCATTTTTATGTAAGATATTTTTTAACATCAAAATAATAAATTATTTAGCAGAGAAGATTTGAAGAAAAAATATGTTAGTATTTAAATTTGAGGAATATCATAGTACAAAATTTTAAAAAAAAATGAAGAGTTAAAAAATAAAGAAGAACAACAAAAAAAATGTCAATAGAAAAGAACTATGTTGTGAAATATAAAGAAGGAAAAAACTAAAAAATAAATAATTTCTATTATAAAAAGAGCCACGAGAAGAACGATCAGTGGTATTTTAGTAACTTTAACTTTATTTAAGGATAAAAATAATAATTGAATAATTATTGGTCAAAATAAAAATCTAGAAGAATCTATACATGTTCTTACTTTTGTCATGAGCCAATAAAGAAATTTTTGTAATTGTGTTAAAATGAAGAGTTTCTATTAGTTAAGTTCTAACTAACAATAATAAAAGCTAAGCTTGTTTGAACATGTTTTAGAAAGAAAATTTTGAACCAATTTAAAATAAAATGTGTTTGAATAGTTAAATTGTTGCTCCTAAAAATCCTTTTAAGAATTACTGCATAAACATATTTTTTGTATTAAGCTACATTAATATGACCATTACTAAAATTCATATCTTGATTATTAGAATAGTCTTTAAAATTATGTATCAATATTTTTTATTTAATTTAAAGAAAATATCTAATTTAGTGACTGAAAGAGAAAATAATATTTGATTATCAAGAAATTTAATAATGTAACCCCTCCCCTCCCCTCCCCTTAATTCATCCTACCTGCTAGTCTGAGTAGACGCCCAGAGAAAAACTGAGAAAATGATTAAGAAAAATCACTAGAAGAAACCACGAAGGCCATTCATGGCCCGTAGATGAGTCCTCATAGGTGCCCTTGTAACTTAGTGAAATTTTTCTATCTCAGACTCTTGAATCTTAGGTGGCACTACTATCTCACACTCCAAAGAACAAAATGATTAAAAAAAGCACTAGAGAATGTCTCCGAAATCACTAGAGGAGATCCAGTTGGCAGGGATCCCAGGGATCCTGATATATCCTCCATCACTCCCTCATCAGTCCATAAAGTTGAAGAGTGACATAACAAATACTATGGAACTCGGCTAAACCAACAATCTCTGACAACTTATACAAGTCTCAATATCTTAGTCCTCAAATAGATCAAACATAAAACAAAGGGGCCTTTAGAGTCCTTCAAAAGACAAGTTGCTACCTCTTAAGTGTCCAGAATTCAATTCAATAGTGAGTATATATAATGCTAGATCATAAGGTATTGGGCTCACTACCTACACAAGTGTAAAAGAAAAGAGTAAGTACCCAATAACATGATACCCAACAAAAGAATTTTAAACCTAAGTAAGACAATCAAGAACACAGGTACTCCTACCATCCCAATCACATACATTTGAAACTGCAACCTTGCACGCAGGAAAGCCAGCACACACACTGACATATACACTTATATAGTTCAAGCAGTATAATAATTTTAAAGTGTAATAAAGCAACTGTCTATAATTTATACATCAATAGATAACTCAAAGAGTTCACTTACAGTTAAACAATGAATGAAGGAAAGATGATGCAATGTAATGTTAGATAATCGTGATGTATGTCTGTACTATGATACATATATATCCGATGATTAACTCAGACCAAAATTCATGGGAGCCTCACACAGATTATGTATTTGTCGAAAGAGACCTCAACCATATTACTGTCACGACCCAAGTCTAGGACCTAGGCGTGACACGACACAAGGGGAAACCGAAGGGACCTCAAGCAAGCCTCTTAAAACATCATTACACATTCTTGGTCACAGAAGCAATAAAAACAAGAATCAAGAGATAATAAAGTGGGGCAATCGGGGCTAAGTGAAAGAACTTTCATAACATAGACATCAAGAACAATAGAGTCAAGGATCTTAGCATAGACACACAACATATCCAACAAATCGCTCTAATACTTAGATAAGAGCGGGGGCCAAGACAAAGCAACCGGACTCACCCTCATAGTCAAATAGATAATAAAGAAGAATGTCTCAATACATAATAAGAGCAACATAGACGAAGGTCCCCGAAGTAGAGGACTCACCACAAGCTTGAGTAGTATCAAACTAGCCATGTGGAGGAGGAGGAGGATCAACTTGAGCACCGATTCCTACATGGTGATATCATGTAGTACCTTTGAATGTACTAAGTATGTAGGATGTAATGCAACAAGAATTAGGCATCATAGTCAAAAATGTGTAACAATAGGCTATAGACATAATATAATAATATGGCATGTATGATCAATGCATTAGTACAACATGTTTAATTAGCTCATACTAATATAGGATATCATATGTGTAGAAGAGACCAAGCTAGATTCCAAAGTACAAACCCCTTGGTAGGTTAGTGATGATGTCGCCCCATCACTTGGATGGTGAGGTACAAACCTTTCACTAGGTTGGTGATGATGTCGCCCCATCACCTAGGTGGAGAGGTACAAACCCCTCACTTGGTTGATGAGTACAAGCCCCTATCTAAGTTAGTGATGATGCTGCCCCATCACTAGGTAGAATACTACAAACCCTTCACTAGGTTGATGAGTACAAACCCCCATCTAAGTTATTCGGGTTCTTAGTCCCCCTGGATTGGGCATGGTCTAATGTAACACTTTATATAGAATTTATTATATACATTAGCTCTTTCACCATCATATAGTCAACCATATCATATCTCATTCTTTGGGCCTTCACTTCCTCAAAAAACCACATCCAGATATTTTATCAAACACTTAGAGAGTGTGTAATACTAGTATAATACCAAGAAATATAGAGATAAAATCATGTAAGAAAATTCTTTGTAAAACCATCAATCAACACCTTGCAACAACCTCAAGCAACAAATATCAAAACTACTCCACAAATCTTACGATAGATCAAAGATTTATAGCTTAAAACATAGCAAAACACTCACAATTTCATATAGCTTTAACATAGTGTGCAGTAAATTTCATAATAAGCAAGACTCATTTGTAAATCAACTTTAAATCATGCAATTTGAGTAAAAAGGAGATTAAGGCACCATGGGTGGAAGGACCCAATGGCTAAAACCTACATACCTTAGCTTGGAGACGAACTTGGTGAAGATTGGAGATGGAGACTTGAAGCTTGAAGAAGAACCTTAAAGGAAAACCTTAGCTTAGGAGAAGGGTTTGGGACTTGAATATAGGAGCTAAGTGTTTTAGTGAGTATTGGGGAATTTTGAGGATGATATGAGGGTAAAATAAGTCTAAGTATAGGTAAAAACACGTTTGAGAACACTTAGGCCCAAGACCCAAAAGCCTTGTACCGAGATAGACTTCACTGGCAATAAAATGCACAGGTCCACGTCTAGTCCGCAACGCGGACCTATGGCGAAGGACAAATTTACACTGGCCCGCGACAGTTGCGCATTGCGGCCCTGTCGCAGATCAGTTCTAGAAATCAAAATTTTAGAAAATTGAAATTGTGATTCAATTGCTCTAAAATCGATGTTAAACCCTTTTCCCCTAATTTTGACCCCTTGAACAAGAATATGAAGTTAGATTTTCAATATCGCGTATGAATTTTGAGATATATGAAATTTAAAATTATAGTATTTATATCATTCGTGGGTGTGGCACACGCAATTCAATAACAAATAACAAATCATTCCGAGGCACATTTTTGGGCACTTTTTTGGGTCGTTTCAATATCTCCCCCTTGGGAACATCGTCCTTGAATGTAAAAGAGATGTAAAAGACAAAAGTGATCATAAAAAATTTAGCCTCAACAAGAATGCAACATTACATTTAAAACACAATTTTCAAAATCTCAACATAAGTGTGAAATCATCATAAACTTGCCAACTTAAACATGAATGCATATGAATGACATAGGGGATGAAATACAAGATTTGAAATCACATAAGGGACTTAGAATTAGTACTTTAGGCTTGAGTGGGATAGAAAAGATAAGGATACTGCTTTTGCATGTCTGCTTTGGCCTCCCAAGTAGCACTTTCAATTTGTTGGTTCCTCCAAAGGACCTTAATGGATGTCACCTCGTTGTTCCTAAATCTCTTCACTTGCCTATCCAAAATCTGAACCGGAACCACTATATTTGTTTTACTCGGATGATAATGTGCATTCATATCATAGTCATTGAGAAGTTTTAACCATCTCCTTTGCCTTAAGTTTAGGTCCTTTTGAGTGAAGACATATTTAAAGCTCTTGTGATCGGTGAACATATTAACATGTACCCCATATAATTAGTGACGCCAAATCTTTAATGCAAACACAACAGCGGCTAACTCTAAATCATGGTGGGGTAGTTCCTTTCATGTACCTTGAGTTGTCTAGAAGCATAAGCTATGACCTTTCAATTTTGCATCAACACACAACCAAAACCAACCGGGGAAGCATCACAATGCACCACAAATTCCTCAAGCCCATTCGGTATGACAATATAGGAGCTGACACAAGCTTGTCTTTCAATGTTTGGAAGCTCCTTTCACACTCATCGGTCCCTACAAACTTAACCTTCTTTTGAGTTAATTTTTTCATAAAGGAAGCAATAAGGGAGCACCATTCACAAACCTTCTATAATAACCCGCTAGGCCCAAGAAGCTCCTAATATCCGATGGGATCAATTGTCTAGGCCAATTTCTAATCATATTGGTTTTCTAAGGATCCATTTTTTTACCATCCCCCGACACCACATGACCTAAGAATGCAACCTCCTTCAACCAAAATCTACACTTGTCATATTTGGTATACAACTCCACCTCCCTCAATCTTTGCAACACAACCCTCAAATGCCTCATATGCTCCTCCATACTATGTGAATAGATTAAAATGTCATCAATGAAGACCACAACAAAGGAACCAAGGTAGGGTTTGAAAACCCTATTCATTAGGTCCATGAAGATGGCCGGTGCATTAGTCAACCCAAATGACACATAACAAACTCATAATGCCAATATCTAGTCCGGAAGGCCCTCTTGGGAATATCACATTTCCTCACCCTCACTTGATAATACTTGAATCAAAGATCAATCTTAGAAAAGTAGCTAGCCCATGCAATTGGTCAAACAAATCATCAATTCTTGGAAGAAGATACCTATTCTTTATAGTGACCCTATTGAGTTGACGGTAGTCAGTGCATATTCTAAGGGACCCATCCTTCTTCTTCATAAACAACACCGAAGCACCCCGAGGTGATTGACTAGGTCTAATAAATCCCTTTTCCAACAAATCTTTCAATTGTTCCTTTAACTTTTTCAACTCCTTCAGGGCCATACGTAAGGGGGAATAAAGATAGGTTGAGTATCGGGGAGGAGGTCTATACCAAAATCTATTTCCCTTTCAGGAGGAACAGCGGGAAGGTCATTTGGAAAGACATCAAGAAACTCATTTACAATCGGAATCGACTCTGTGGAAGGGGCTTTAGACTCCACATCTCTAACTCTCATAAGATGATAAAGACACCCCTTAGAGATCACTTACGAGCTTTAATTCATGAAATGAATCTACCCTTGAGCACCACAACTTGACTTTTCCACTCAAGGACGGGTTCATTAGGGAGTTGAAACTTGACCCTACAGGTTCTACAATCAATAGAAACGTAGTAGGCATGCAACCAATCATCCCAAGAATGACATCAAAATCTACCATATCTAATTCAACAAGATCACAAGGCAACAACTTATGTAAAATACAAATAGGACAACTCCTATAAACTTTCCTAGCAACAATAGAGGCACCAATAGGAGTAGACACTTCATATGACTCATGCAACAACTCGGGGTCAACAAGGAACTTTTTAGCAACAAAAGGTGTAACAAAAGAAGAGTGGCACCCAGATCAATCAAAGCATATATATCAAAGTCAAAGATTTTAATATATCGATAACAATATAAGGAACCTCTCCAACCCCTTATCTCCCATGTAGATCATAAAACCGATTGTGTCTCGGGGCACCATCTTGATGACCATCTCTACCCAATGAAACCGCATTTGCACCCCACCCCTTGTCACGATTTCTTGGACAATCCATCCTTTTGTGACCAAGCTCCCCACAATCAAAGAATGCATTAGAACCCTTTAGACATGTGCCCCTATGACTCTTCCCACATGTAGGACACACATCAAGAGGAGCCACAACACCAACACCTTGAGTCCTAGGGAGGTCATTGGCAAACCCCTATTAGTAGCATGAGAAGGCTCTTAGCCTTGATGAAATCTAGCACCCTTTTGGAATTTACCTTCAAATCGGGCTCTCTTGGCCTCATGCCCCCTTCTCTTCCTCAATTTGTCCTCTTCCATTTGCTCAACATAGGTCATCAACTGAGATAAGTCCATGTCACTAATTAGAATGGCGGATCGGTATTCTTCACTTACCAAGCCGGAGACCCCCACCACGAACTTATTCATCCTAGATCTAGGATCGGCCACCAAATGAGGAGCATACTTTGAAAGTTGATTAAACTTGAGGGCATACTCCCTCACACTTATAACGCCCTTCCACTGATCATACCATATTTGGGCTACCCATTTGAGTTGGTACGCCGCCAACTCCGTCTTTTCATTCGGCCCAAGACCCATAATATTCAAGATTTTGTAGACCTCATCAATGAACTCTTATGAATCTTCATCCACCTTTGACTCATACAACATCAAAGGATTCATCTTCATGAAGTCTCTTACCCTAGCTCCCGGTATAGTAGCATGAGGGGCTCGGGCCCCTTGGTTGGCCACAAATTAGGCAAGCATAGTGAGAGCATCCTGGAACTCACCATTGATAGGTTGCTCCTCAGGAGATTGGGCCCTTCTTCCTCAAGTTTTTGGCATGACCTAGCATAGCAAAGTATAATCTTTAGGGGGGAAAAACTTACCACAGCTCTATAGTACGACTTAGAACATGAAGAAGGGAAACATTTTCTAAAACGTCTCATAGTCTCCTACTTATAATCATGGCGCACTTCACAACCATGAATAGGACTCTAATCGACGCGATATGTTGGACTCCGAGGATCTATCAACCTAGTGCTCTGATACCAAGTTTGTCAGGACCCAAGCCTAGGGCCTATGCGTGTCACTGCACAAGGGGAAATCGAAGGGACCCCAAGCAAGCCTCTTAGAACATCATTGCACATCTTGGTCGCGAAAGCAATAAAAACAAGCATTAAGAGATAATAAAGTGGGCTAATTTGAGCTAAGGGAAAGCACTTTGATATCATAGACATCAAGAACAATAGAGTCAAGGCTGTTAGCATAGATACATAACATGTCCAACAAACACCTCTAATACTTAGATTAGAGCGGGGGACAAGACAAAGCAATCGAGCTCACCCTCATAGTCAAATAGACAATAAAGAAGAATGTTTCAATATATAATAAGAGCAACATAGACAAAGGTCCCCGAAGTGGATGCCTCACCACAAGCTTGAGTAGTATCAAACTAGCCACCTGGAGGAGGAGGCTGATCAACTTGAGCACCGGTTTCTACATGGTGATATCATGTAGGAAAGAGTATGCGTTAGTACATTTAAATGTATTAAGTATGTAGGATGCAATGCAATAAGAATTAGGCATCATAGTCAAAAATGTGTAACAATATGCAATAGGCACAATATAATAATATAGCATGTATGATCAATGCATAAGTAAAACATGCTTAAGTAGCTCATACTCATATAGGATATCATATGTGTAGAAGAGACCAAGCTAGATTCTAAAGTACAAACCCCTTGGTAGGTTGGTGATGATGTCGCCCCAACACTTAGGTGGTAAGGTACAAACCCCTCAGTAGGTTAGTGATGATGTCTCTCCATCACCTAGGTGGTGAGATACAAACCCCTCACTAGGTTGATGAGTACAAACCCCCATCTAGGTTAGTGATGATGTCGCCCCATCACTAGGTGGAATAGTACAAACCCTTCACTAGGTTGATGAGTACAAACCCCGATATAGGTTATCCGGTTCTTAGTCCCCCTGGATTGGGCGTGGTCTAATGTAACACTTTATAAAGAATTTATCATATACATAAGCTCATTTCATCATCATATAGTCAATCATGTCATATCTCAAGCTTTGGGCCTTCATCTCCTCAAAAAACCATATCCGGACATTTAATCAAACACTTAGAGGGTATGTAATACTAGTATAAAATCATGAAATATAGAGATGAAATCATGTAAGAAAATTCTTTGTAAAACCATCAATCAACACCTTGCAACACCCTCAAGAAAAATACATCAAATCCCCTCCTTAAATCTTATAATAGGTCAAAGATTTATAGCTAAAAATATAGTGAAACAGTCACAATTCCATATAGCTTTAACATAGTGTGCAATGAATTTTATAATAAGCAAGACCCATTTGTAAATCAACTTAAAATCATGCAATTTGAGTAAAAGGAGATTAGGGCACCATGGGTGGAATGACCCAATGGCTAAAACCCACATACCTTAGCTTGGAGATGAACTTGGTGAAGATTGGAGATGGAGACTTGAAGCTTGAGAAGAACCTTAAAGGAAAACCTTAGCTTAGGAGGAGGGTTTGGGACTTGAATTTGGGAGTCAAAATGTGGCTAAGTGTTTTAATGAGTATTGGGGAATGCTTAGGATGATATGAGGGTGAAATAAGGCTAAGTATAGGTAAAAACACATTGGGAACACTTAGGTCCAAGACCCAAAAGCCTTGGGCCGAGATAGACTTCACTGGCAACAAAATACACAGGTCAGCATCTGGCCCATGAGGCAGACCTATCGCGAAGGACAAACTTACATTGGCCCGTGACAACTGCACATCGTGGCCTTGTCGCGGATCGGTTCTAGAAATCAAAAATTTAGAAAATTGAAATTGTGATTTGATTGTTCTAAAATCAGGGTTAGACTCTTTTCCCCCTAATTTTGAGCCCCTGAACAAGAATATGAAGTCAGATATTCGGTACCGCGCACAAATTTTGAGATATATGGAATTTAAAATTTTGGACGTTCCGAGGCATATTTTCGGGCACTTTTTGCGGTCATTTCAATTACACGCTAGAAGAGAGCTCAGCCACCGGAATAGATCTCGATAATATACATGATCGATAGAAACTTCAACCCCAAATATCAATATCTCTAGCAAAAATCACGACCAGTAGAAACCTCGATCTCAAGTATCCATATCTCTCTCTTATTTCATTTTCATAATTGAATGCAATTACGCATATACACAAAGGATGATGAATGAAAAATGAAACACATAATGCCATACAATAAAGATCAACAATTACATCAATATATGTCAATAACCGATTTACAACACTTATACAATTTTTTCATATTCAAATTTTCATATTAGCACGTTAATTCACATAAACCCAATAATATCATATCTCAATCAATAAATTATTTCATGTAACTACACATTCAAAATTAATTCACATTACATCTCAATCATACAATTAGAAAATACAAGGTTTAACATACTAAAGTATGAGTTAGAAATTCACTTGTCTTAGCCAAAATATCATGATCGCTCTAATGCCAAAGCTTTCCCCTTCTAATTACACGCTAAAGCACCACAATCTAGTAAAAAATAGACTCACGATCACATTTTAAAACTAATGCCACTAAACTCATACAATTTGAGAAAGAAAGGTAAAATAATCCAAGAATTCGATACAAAAAGTTGAGGCTAAAATCTCAAAATTTTTAGATGAATATGTTATTCATGTATCAGTAATCTATTGGTGAAAATCATTCTCAAATCAGAATTAAAACTAGGCCTTAATCAACTTTTATACAAACTTCAAGTCTAAGAAGAAAACCCTCCAAATTTCTCAATATAAACACTAGTTTTGATTTTAAAATCAACAAATAATCAATGGGTAATAAAGATATAGATTAGAAATGACTTACCCAACATAATCCATACAAAAATCTAAGTGAACTCGCCCCTCCCAAGCTTGAAAATGTCAAAAATGAAAGCACTAAGTTAAAACCTGACCTTTAGAAGTTGACGTTGTTTAGGAGTATATAACCCTGCGTGATCATGGCTCATTTAGCCTACGATCGCGATGACTAGGCATGGGACCCTTCGCGATCGCAGCCAAATCATCGGGAATGCAAGGGTCAATCCGTTTGACCTCCGCGAGTGCGATTTGTTGCTCCACGAATATGATATGCAAGAATGACATAATTTCATGAATGCGAGAGTGAGCCCTACGATTGCGAAGAAGAACTATGCACCAGATATCAACAACTTCAACAAGGCATAAAATCATGCAATGGATCCTTGAAATTCATCCGATGTTTCGTACGCAAAAACTATATATGCAATCCTACAAAATTTGAAAGTTGATAAAACTGCCATAATGAACTTAAGGAGCAAGGCGCAGTGAAGAAGAAGAAGAAAAATGAAGAACAGAGGAGAGCTTTTAGGAATGGTGAAGGGCTCAGATAATGAGAGCCTTTCCCTTTTTTATTCAGCTAAAGCAAAGGAAATGAATACACTGTACACCTTTATATATATATATGTACAAAGGACTAATTAGTCAATTAACCTCCTTAACTAACTCTTAGTCACTCTACTAATCACTAACTAACATTTAACAAACTAACTTCCATTAACCACCTATTATTCTTCAACACCCCCCTTCAAGCTAGGTAGTGTAAACAAATTCAACACTCCTAGCTTGCATAAGAGATATGTATGTTATGATCTACTCAAGGCTTTTGTAAACAAGTCTGCCTCTTGATCCTTAGATGCAACATGAGATGTTTTGATAGTTCCATCTTGTATCTTCTCCCTTATGAAATGCAAGTCTATTTCAATGTGTTTAGTCCTTTCATGGAATATAGGATTTGCTGCAATTTGAATTGCAGCTTTACTGTCACTAATCAATTCCACTGGAGTCTTGATGTTAGCCCTCAACTCCTTGCAGATACCAACCAACCATATCACTTCAGAGACAGCTGCAGCCATGCTTCTATACTCTGCCTCTGCAGAGCTCCTAGAAACAGTACTCTGTTTATTTGATTTCCATGAGATTTAGGAGTTCCCAGCTTTACCACATAACCAGTGATTGATCTTCTTGAATTAGGACATCCATCCCAATCTGCATCACGATATACAGTCAACTGTGCTGCCTTTTCTGAGCTCAGCAGAATCCCTAGCCCTGATTCATTCTTCACATATTTCACCACTCTATAAGTTGCTTCCATGTGAGACCTCTTGGGCCTCTGCATAAATTGACTTAACACATGGACAACATATGCTATATCTGGTCTGGTCATAGTTAAGTATAACAGCTTACTAATTAATCTTTGATATGGTCCTGGATCCTTTAATTCAGCATCTGTCACCAAGTCATATGCTCATCATATTCAACTGTTGTCAACTTCTGATTGCATTCCACTGGAGTGTTTGTTGGTATAGATCCTGATAGCCCCAACTCACTGATCAATTCAAAATCAAACTTCCTTTGGTTCATGAGAATTCCTTCCTTTGACCTTGCTATCTCAATTCCAAGGAAATACTTCATCTCACCTAAGTCCTTGATTCTGAACTTGTTCTGCAAGGCTGTCTTGGCCTCCTGGATCAATGTATGATCATTCCCTGTGATTAGCATATCATCAACATAACTAGAATGATCACTATGTTGTCTTTTTTCTTTTTTGTGAACAAGTAGTAGTCAAAATGGCTTTGTGTGAACCCTGAGCTGGTCAAAACCTCAATAAGCTTCAAGTTCCACTGTCTTTATGCTTGTTTGAGTCCATACAAGGATTTGTGCAGTCTACACACCTGCTTATTCCCCCCTTGACTGCCAAATCCTGGTGGTGGAGACATGTAAACCTCTTCTACTAAGTCACCATGAAGAAATGCATTGTAGATATCCATTTGGTGCAGACACCACTGATTTACAGAAACCAGTGCAAGAACCAATCTAACAGTAACCATTTTGACCACAGGAGAGAAAGTTTCTTGATAGTCCAATCCTGTTTATTGGTTATACCCTTTGGTCACTATCCTAGCTTTGTATCTTTCAACTGTGCCATCAACCTTATACTTCACCTTGAAGACTCATCTGCAGCCTATAGAAGTTTTACCAGTAGTGAGATCAACCATGGACCAAGTGTGATTATGTTGCAAAGCAGCCAGTTCTTGGTTCA
Source organism: Solanum ossicruentum (assembly GCA_025774065.1). Lineage (NCBI taxonomy): Eukaryota > Viridiplantae > Streptophyta > Magnoliopsida > Solanales > Solanaceae > Solanum > Solanum ossicruentum. The sequence continues at coordinate 6,845 of JAOTQR010116325.1, read as the reverse complement.
TGGCATCCACTCATAGAGGGTTTGTGATTGTTTCTTCATATGATTGGGGTTCTTTGATGGAGGTAATCTTGGACAGATATGCCTGATAATGTGGACTGAGGTTGGAGTGTGATATGTAAGATTGTATAGGTAGAGACAGTTGGATGCAGTGATGGAATGTGGCTTACCACAGACATAATCATGTAGCCAAGCAGGAGCATGTTTGGATCTGTTTGATCTTCTGGGAGCATCAATGGTTGGTGAGGGAGTAATTACAGGGGAATGAGGTGTGTGTACCTGTGATGAAGGACTAGTGTGAGTGAGAGGAGTGAGTGATATGGGGTTTTATATGATTAAGGGTTTTGTATCATCTGTCTTGAGGACTCCATTTGGGAATATTTGCAGCCTTTTGTCTTTGATCATTTGAAAAGGAAAGATGTGCTCCTTAAAAACAACATCTCTGTTGATGAAGAAGGTGTTTTGTGAGCATGTTGAAAAGCTTATAGCCCTTTTGTGTGGATAAGTACCCCAGTAACATAGTTGCAACAGATCTTGGGGAGGACTTATCTCCATTATGCAAATTAGTGGAAAAATATAGACAACCAATGACCCTCGTGTGGTTTAAAGATGGTGCTCTACCATAGACCATCTCAAAGGGAGATTTACCAGACAAAACCTACAGGGGTATTCTGTTAAGCATGTAAATAGCAGTGAGGATACATTTATTCCAGAATTTCAGTGGTAAGAAACCTTGTAAAAGAATGACTCTAGCAACCTCTAAGATGTGTCTGTGTTTTCTCTCGACAAACCCATTCTGTTGGGGTGTGTGAACACAGGAAGTTTGATGAACAATACCAAGAGAATTAAACAACTTATTGCAACTAGAATTAAGGAACTCAGTGCCATTATCACTTTTAAAGATCTTCATTTGTGCACCAAATTGATTCTTCAATAAAGTAAAAAATTATTTAAGGAAAATTATTTAAGGATGAAAACAACATCACTCTTCATCCTCAACATATACACCTAAGTCATTCTGATACAATCATCAACTAAAGTAAGGAAAAATCTACAGCCATCATGACTAACAACTCTATATGGACCCCAAGCATCTACATGTATCATAGAGAAGATATTATTGCTTCTACTAGAATTGCTAGGAAATGGCAGCCTAGTCTGTTTAGCCAGTGGACAAATGGTGCAATTCTGGAGGTCATGACATCTTTTCCCAATCTTTAGTGTACAGATTTGATGCAACACCTTGACAGGGGCATGTCCAAGTCTTTTGTGCCGGACTTCTACATCTTCAGCTTTATCTACAATGTCACTGTTGAACAAGTTGACACTTATTGTTTTGGAACTGTCCTCCTTCTTTATTGGCAACTGTATATTGTACAAACCACCAACTTCCTTATCAATCCCCTTCACTGCTCCACTTAACAGGTCCTGCATAATACAGATATCAGAAAAAAATGTGACAGCACACTTTAAATCTTTGGTCAATTTGGACACAGATAGCAAGTTGTGCTTAAACTCAGGGATGTACAACACATTTGAGATGGTATCCCCATTATCTAACTTGCACTTGCCCACACAAGCTATGTCTAATGCATTACCATCTAGCAAATATACTTTCCTAACACTATCTTTGTTAATCTGACTAATTCCATCCAACAGTTCCTTACTATGAACCATATGATTGGTGGCTCCGGAGTCTATTATCCACTTCCTAAAGGCTGCATTGTTGGTGGCTAAGAAAACTTGACTCATACCCGGTTTGTCTGAGCTAGAAGGGATTTCTTTTTGCAGCATCTTCGGAATTTGATCATACTATTCCTTAGTAAACATCATTCTACCTCCCTGATTAAGCTGCGGTGATTTTGTTTGTGATGGTGTTTTACCCAGAAAGGGTTCATATCCAGCTGAATTGGCTACTGCTGCATTGACTGTGTATTGCGGTGAGTATGCATTCTTCTTCTTGTACTTGTGATCTGTTGGATATCCATGGAGTTTGTAACATGTTTCCTTTGTGTGTCCTCTCCATTTGCAGTATTCATAAAACAAGTGTGTATTTTTCCCTTTATAACTTCCTCTGTCATAGTGTCCTGATCCAAGAGCAGATGGACCAGTCTAATTTCCTTTAGCTGGATAACCAGATCCACTAGAGTTATGTTGACTCAATCCTGTCCTATTGCTGAATAAGGCTATGCCTGAATCATCAGTTGACTTTCCCAAATTTCTTTGGCTTTCCTCAGAAACCAGCATTGACTAAGCTTTGTTGATGTTAGAAACAGGCATCATCATCAAAATTTGACTCCTCGCTTATGAATAGGTCTCATTCAAGCCTGTCAAAAACTGCAGCAAACGTTGGTATTGATAATACTCCATGTATCTTCTTGACCCTGCACATTCACAACCAGGACAAGGAACTAATGAATCATACTCTACCCACAGATCCTTCAATTTAGTGAAATGGCTTGAGATGGATGAAGTTCCTTGTGTCAGCGTTGTAATCTCCTTATACAACTGAAACACCCTAGAGCCATTTTCCTTATCAAATCTTTCCTTCAAATCACTCCAAACATGCATTGGAAGCATATGCCACACAGCTAACCAAATCACTACTCACAGAGCTCATAATCCAAGACAATACTATGGCATTCACTTTCTCCCACAAATCGCGAAATGAAGCCTCAAATTTATCTTTCGTATGTCTCCTATCTACAAACCTCATTTTGCTTTTTTCAACCAGTGCAATCCGCATGGATCTACTCCACAAAGTATAATTTTCTGGGCCAATTAGCTAAAAGGAAATCAGAGAGCTACTTGGTGTGTCACAGGCTTGTAGAAATAAGGGATGATTTGCATCAATAGTTGTAGTCATTCTAGTTGTTCTTCTCTGAATATCATCTTCTTCAGTCTCCGTCATTGTCAGCTGATCTAGCCGCGATCGAGGATCTCAATCTTCAAAAACCCTAGCTTCAGCCGACTTCCCAATCAACACCTTTCAAGGAAACGTGACGTGCCTAGTCAAAACCCGCTCTGATACCATGATAAAACTGTCATAATGAACTTAAAGCGCAAGGCGCAGTGAAGAAGAAAAAGAAAAATGAAGAACAGAGGAGAGTTTTTAGGAATGGTGAAGGGCTCAGATAAGGAGAGCCTTTCCCTTTTTTATTCAGCTAAAGCAGAGGAAATGAATACACTGTACACCTTTATATATATATATATGTACAAAGGGCTAATTAGTCAATTAACCTCCTTAACTAATTCTTAACCACTCTACTAATCACTAACTAACATTTAACAAACTAACTTTCATTAACCACCTATTATTCTTCAACAACAGTCCAACTTAATGAAATCACTGAAGATCGAATTCAAGGTCTCCTCGATCCAAAATTCGATATATAGTAATTAAACTTACCTAAGACACTAGAAATACCAAAATGCTATTGGAACACTCAAAAATTATGACGAAGTTCATTCTAGCGCCAAAATCCCCTTTTGAAAACAATGAAATCAACATAAATCTAATCCGAGCACCCAAACTCAAAATATTGAGCAAATCAAACCCAGGTCAAAGTTTAACTTAATTTTCAACTTCAATCCTCAAATCCACATAACAACTCAACATATGATTTTGGCAACTCATAGACCTGTTTTCATATTTAGGAACTTATGGAATTGATAAAATTTTAGTCTGAGATTCAAAACTCTAAATGACTCTGAATTTCAAAATTTAGATTACTAAGCTTCCAAAACTCAACTCATTAGCAAAAATTCAATTTTTTTTACAAAATTTTTAATAATTAACTTTAGAAAAAGAATCAAATATAATTCGAGACAAGTATCAAAAAAATTACTAAAATGATAATTATTTTTGAATATGCCAAAAAATGACCTTTATGGCCATTACGACACAGGACAAAGGGGGAGAATGATTATTTCTCAACCTGATGGGGGGGTTTAATTTTTAAACCAAAATTTGAAGGTACTTCCATTTTTTTTTTTGTCCTAATTGAACTACAATAACTTATTTTCCTAATTATATTACAACTACATATAATTTTCATAAATATAACTTACCATATTTACTTCATTAGAGTGACAAACTCTTTAGTAGCTGAGTTCCTCCGATTTCTACATGAGGTTAGAAATTTAAGTCGTTAATAAAGGAAAAACAGTTGAACAACAATATTGATCTTGCAAAATTGTGCGACCATTTCATTGAAACTTGAGTCATTAAAAAGATTATACCTTTATTTATATAAATAATAATTATGCATTCATGCATGACTGATTCATTTACATGAATCAAATGCATAGAATGTCTTCTTTAATATTATGTTAATTTCATAAAGAAAATTAAGCTATTAGAAAAAATACACTTTTATCTACCACTACATGTCTTTAACATAAATTGGGATATGACAAGGTGGTTGTGAGTTTGGGTGTATAAAAAGATGCAAAAAAACGATAAAACATAACATCATGTCTACTGTAGTCTCTAACTCTGCTTGATATCCATTGTAATTATTCAACTATTAATTAAAATTTCACATCAAACAAACTTAATTTATGAAATAAAACGATGGTGTGAATTGAAATTATTAAGTACTCTATTCCATTGATGTGAATATGTTATTATTTGAAAATTAAATAATTTTTTTATCATAATTTTTATAACTTTTTAAAAATATTTAAATTATTAGTATATTATCGTATATAAATTTTATTTCAAAATATTTGAAAATTATGTAATCAAATGTATAGTTAAAATTTAAGTATATTAACTTTCGCACTCCAAATCTCTTTCACATAAATTGAAATATGGGGTATATATAATCACTAAAACATACATTTGTTCATATTGATGATAAATCTATCTGATTAAGTTATTAAATGATTAACTAGTATCATAGTTAGAAACAAAACATCTATAATAAATGTGATAAATATGTTGGTACAAATAAATATAGTACCATATAATTCCTCTAATTATTTTTGCTTGTTCATTTTAGATTTCACACATTTTTTAAGAAATAATAATTGATACGAAAATTTTATTAAAATACTCATATTAATTGATATTTAGTATTAAATTTTAAAAAATAATTTAAAGAATAAACAATGAATATTGCTATTAAATTATGAAAAAAAAATTATATTTTCTTAATGTGTTAAAACTGACAAGAAAGAATAAATATTTATTTTTGAAATAAGAAATAATTAAATGACAAGATTACCCTCAGGTTGACCCTTAGAAGAACATTAGGGAGACATTATAATTAGTACACATGGCTGTTAGTCAAACAACCTACACCAGATAAGACCTTCCATTGACTCTCTTATTATAATTAAAAAATGCTAATTAGGAATTAAAACCAAGAAACATTAATACAAGTAATTAATATAACTCAAAATAATTCCATGTTGCTCGGATCATGTTACCAGCTACGCAATCAGATGCTTAATACTTAACCAAGAGAGAAACAAACGCCGACCATCACACAACATTATGATTAGGCGATGCATGTCAATTCAATTTATTAATTACTTCCGGCTTTTATTTTTATTTATTCACTATATTATTTTAAGATGTTTGATAATATTTATTATTAAATAGAATTATTTTTCCTATTCATCTTTATTTATCCATTATATTATTTAACTACTATAGAACTTTGTTTCATTGATGTGAATATAAATTTCATCTATTTAGCTCTAGTTATTAAATTATTTTTCAATAGTTACATGAGTTATATTTAATAAATATGATTTGATAAAATTATTCCATCATTTACTACTTCTTAATCGTTGTGTCAAATCTCAACTATTGTTGGATAGAAAGAATACAAAACATTAGTTCTACTCAATGATATTTAGGTTTTTAATCAAGCCGGAGGTTCAATTCAGGTTGAGGATAAAGACCTTATTTGTTTTCATTAAGATTTAGTTGTTTGAACCTAAATGCATATTTGAATAACTAAAATGGTGTCTCTAGATTTGAACACTCAATGATTAAAATTGTTTGTTTTTTAATATTTGAATATACATAATTTATTTATATTTACATAATAAATATATAAAACAAATAAAAAATAACTAAATCTTTAAAAATTAATAAAATAAAATTATTATTTGATTAAAAAAGATAAAACACTTACTGGTCGTTTGGCTTGGATACAAGTTTTGCTGGGATTAGATATGTTGGGATAAGTTATGATGTGATAAATTATGTTGGATTAGTTATGTTGAGAGTAGTTTTTATTGTTTGTTTGGCTTGTCATATTTTAAATACTATTCATGGTGCAATTTTTAAGAATAAGATGTTTGTTTACAAAAACACGTTCCACCTTAGTTTTCTTCTTTTTTTTCATTTTCTTTGCAAGCTTTAGTTATTCATTATTAAAATTAAATTTTCATCTTATTTGACTTATGTGCATGCATTTTCATGATTGTGTCATGTGTTTTTAAAATTAAACTTTCATCTTATTTAGCTTTAAATAAAATTTTCATCTTATTTAACTTAAAAAACAAAATTTTCATCTTATTTAGTTTTTTTAAAAAAAAAAAAAAAACACTCCCATTTTATTTAGTTTAACATTAAAATTTTCATCTTATTTAGCTTAAAAATAAAATTTCTATTTTAAATTTACTATTAAAATAATCTACATTTTAATTGATATGTAAAATATAATTTTTAAGTGAGTAATAAACTAGCTGATTTAAAATATATAATTTAGTAGTTGTCACACCCCTCCCTGGGGTCGTGACCTATGCCCATTAGGGACACCTACTCATGCATAAACATAATCATTCCAATTACCTGAGTTGGAAATCTGCAGAAATTTCGGCAGAGT
>JAOTQR010116297.1:0-24798 GCA_025774065.1 Solanum ossicruentum | reverse complement strand
GGAGCTGGGCTTGGGATATGTTGGCATCATGACGTGTGGGTGCTGGGCCTCGTTCGCCCCGGCTCACTTGAGCGCTTTGCCTCGCTCGCCTCGGCTTAATAAACGGGCATGATGACCGCTACATATTACGATACGTGAACGCTTGGCCTCGTTCGCCTTTATTCACCTATCCTATGACGTGAGTGCTTGGCCACTTTTGCCTCGGCTCACTTGGGCTACAGTCAGGATTTGTGTTGGAGATATTGGGGATTTGAAACTTCTGGTGCGTTGTGGCGTGATGGTGCGAGTTTGGGGGTCACCATCGTTTTTGTCCGATTTGCATTATTTTCATAACTTAATTAAAGGATTGTTTTGATATTGCCTACTGGTTTGACTTATATATGACTTATTTGGATTACTATTTTTAGTTACATTTCGTACTTGCCACTTTACATACTCGGTACGTACTTCGTACTGACCCCCCTTTCTTCGGGGGCTGCGCATGCCCCCAGGTACCGACGCACAGGTTAGAGAGCCGTCCTCCTAGGATCTCCACTTGCTGTTGAAGTGCTCCCAATGACTCCGGAGCAGCTGATGCTATTTACTTGCTTTTTTGTTATTTTCTGTACATGATATTAATTTATATTCGAGGGTATGACAGGACCTTGTCCCATCTTATGATTCTGCTTGTCTGTATAGAGGTCTGTGGATACATGTGGGTATGGGATACTATGTGTGATTATGTACGTATGATACTTGTGTTAGGCCGTTTTACCGCAGCGGTGACCTTGTCGGCCCGCAAATGTAGGTATAAATGTATATGGATGTTTGTTGTGCTGGGATTTGCTGTTGCAGGGTTTGGGTTGTCAGTAAAACAGAGGAAACTCTGCCAGAATTTCGGTAAATTTCTTGGTTTAGTTGCGAGCTTGGTTAGTATTGTTTAGGTGCCCAATCGGCACTAATCACGAACCCGGGGTTGGGTCGTGACATAGACAATACTTCCCAGTGTTGGGCCAGGTCATTATATATATATAGATACACACACACATTCTATGAAACACGATTTATAATGCATGATAGAAAATATAACTACAGAAATCACAAGTTTATTTGCAGAATAATATAGATGATTGATGAGTTATTATTGATTCATTGTTTGTTGGGTTGGTTATTAGTGTGTATAAATCAAAAAATTAAAACCTTCTGAATTTAGTTACGGTCAAACAATATGTAAAAAGTTTATTATTTGTGATTAGGGACAAACATATGGTATGACTGTATCATACTTAAACTTTTTAAGGGTAAGCTTTACTTGTCAATAATCGAATGCACCTAAAACTCCAATATATGTATAGAGAAATTAAATGCATGACTGTCCAAGACACATAAATTCCTACATTTCAAATTAAATATATTCATAACATTGAAAATAATAAAACAAAATAAAGTGAAATGACATGAAATTGACAAACTCTTTTTCAGTAGAACATTTCCATGACAAATTGATGCCTTTGATTCGACCACAAATTAGAAAGAGAAAAAAGAAAGGAAGAGTTAGCTTTGCTAATTGCTAAGATCAAAGATGATGAATGGAGTATTTTCGTATAGCACATCAATAGAGGAAAAATAGGAAATGCCGATAAAGGAAAAAGATAATTACACTTTTTGGCCAAAAAAAAAAATATCACATATTCTTCTTCATTCCCAAAATTACATTAAAAAATTATCAATTAAATGGAATATAATAGTGAAGAGTACTCCTCAAGCTCTCAGATAAATCCTCCTAAGAGATCCCATCCTATCTTCAAGCATGTCCCTTTTTATTTTTATTTTGTAAAGTTAAATTAATTTTTCGATGAATTTTCTTCTATTTTATAACTAACAGAACTCTTTCTTTTTCATATAATTATTGGAATAGATGTGGGAGATCTTTAAAATAATGGATAATTACAAAACAAATATACTCTCTCTTGACATTTTTTTTTGAAAAACATGAAGAAGAAAAAAAAAAGGTGGCAAACATGGATTAAGCCATGCATGTATCCAAAGCAAAGAGCTATATAAGCCCAACATAATTTTTGACGGATTCCTTATTAATGTGCATTTGAATCTGTTTAAAAATAACTCAAATGAAAAAAAATTTATTTTTAATATATTGATGTACTTTTAAGTTTCACATTCAAAATTTATTGTTAATTATTTGGGGTAATCTTTAAAGACAGACTATGTCACGGCTCGAACCTAGGGCCTAGGAATGACATGATGAATGGGAACTCAAGAGTCTCCAAACCAGCCTCATAGCATCCATCATCAGTTCAAAAGCATATATAAATAATAAACATATAGTTCTAAGGGACGGGAAAGTAGGACTTACGTTATGGGGATGTCATAGGAATAGGGATTAACATAGCTCATAACACATAAGGACTAAGGGGCGGTAAGCATCACTCACTCTATGGGGGAAATATGGGACTTAGGATCTTCCACATTTCCACATCAAACATGCATACATAACATAATTCTCATAATCAATCCATAATAGCCATATCAAATAGTTAACCATGACCATAAACTCCAATACAACACATAGTACATAGATCCGACAAGAGTCTACAAGATGACCAACAATGCCTTTAGTCATAAGATAGGACGGGGGCCAAGAAATGTCCCGAGCTCACCCTCAAAGTAAATAATACAAATGGAAGCAATATACGTAGAGAAATGGTTGCTTGTCCTTGGAAGATAGGACTTACCACAACAAATGCCTCAAATCCGATGTAGCGTCAAATGGTGGATGAAGGTAATCTCTATCCCTACATGGTTAGATCATGTAGGCAAAAGTATGCATTAATATGTTTGAATATACTAAGTATGCGGACATGCAATGCACATGACTTATCAAACCTGTAATTCAGTCTTAGATGACAGGGCATATATATAGAAAGAATCATATAACAAGGGAATAATATATCAGTATGTCATGAGATGTATGATGCATGAATATGAAAATAATTCATATATACTGAGGATGGGACCATAACCGACACGAGACCAAATGCACTATGCCTTAGATCCCTATTGTCTTCTCTACAATGGATAAGAAGTTACCTACTTGCCAAAGGTAGATCCTTAACATACTTTTCCCCTTGGGGAATAAATATATCCTATGATAGGCATATAGTTCAAGGAAAGGAGTATGGACCCTTGGGGATAGTACACATCGACATCCAATCAATCAGTGCTAGGTCATCATCCCATAAGAATACAAATATATATATATGCTTGTAAAAGAGGCATAAACTTTTAAATTATTTACATGCACTTTTAGGCTTAAAGGCCAAATCATATTCTTCATAATTATGCATAATAGACTAAAAAGCCAAAATATTCGTCATGTAATGCTTTCATGCATAGGGATATGTCCTTTTGAGCACCTTCCTGAGAGATGCGTATAGACCCTTGGGGATAGCCCACTCTGACTCAAACGTCAATCAATGCTTCCTTAAACATAGTGGTGTAAACACCCATAATTGCTCCTTGATTCATAATCGTAGACATTTATATGATCATATTCTGTCATAACTAATATATTATCAAAATCATATCACAAAATATATTTTGGCTTAACTCATTGTCAAGACCCAGACTTGGGATCTAGAAGTGACATGGTGAATGGGAACCCAAGAGTCCCCAAACAAGCTTCAAAGTACCCATATTCACATCATTGGTTTAGAAGCGTAAACAAATAATAAACACATAATTCTAAGGGAAGGAAAAATAGGACTCACGCTATGGGGCTATTAGAGGGAATGGGATTAACATAGATTCAAATAACACGCAATTCATAATGTCTAAGTAGAGAGTAAGTATGACTCACTCTCTATGGTCAATTCAGGACTTAGGATCTTCCACATTCCTACATCAAACATACGTACATACCATAATTCTCATAATCAATCCATAATAGCCATATCCGAAAGATATCCATAACCGTAAGCTCTAAATACAACACATAACACATAAATTTGACAAGAGTCAACAAGATGTCTAACAATGCCTCTAGACATAACATTGGATGGGGGCCAAGACGCGCCTCAAGCTCACCCTCAAAGTAAATAATATAGACAAGACATCATAGGTAGAGAAATGGTCCACTGTCCTTGAAAGATAGGACTCACTATAACAATTATATAAAGATCTAATCTATCCATCGTACAGTGGATAAAGGTAGCCTCCAGTCCCTACATGGTAAAATCATGTAGAAGTATGCATTATTACAATTAGATGTACTAAGTATGCAGGGTGCAATGCTTTTAGCATACCAAACCTATACTTTAATGTTAGATGGCACAGGTACATAATATAGAAAGAATCATTGTAACACCTTGTGAAATGATGAAAATACCGCTAGAACTGACCTTGTGTGTAACGTGTCTTCCCTTACTCCATTTGCGAATTTTAGACCAAATTTGCAATCAACGCGAAAAATTGAGTCGAAAAATGGTCTCGACTCGACAAAAACTTGAAAAAATATGAATTATTTTTGTCCAAGTGAGCATAAAATAGTGGGGTATTCGCACCCTTCAGCAATGCAGAGTAGACGTGGAATCACACTTTGATTTTTCTCCAAAATTTGATGAAACACGAAAATTCACGAAAAAGTGCTAAAAAGTACTAGTGCGCGTCGCACACTAGTACATGAAGGATGCATTTTTTGTTTTTCTAAGGGGAGGGATAATTTTGACTTTCTCTACACCACATATCCTAAACTAAGTTAATATTTAAGTCGAATTAAATCCAAAATATATTTTACTTAGTCACATTCCTAAGCTCAAGCAGACTCTCCCAATAACCTACGCTCAGGAAATTCAAGAAATGGCTGTAGGGCTTAGATTTTCCTTTCAATTCCTCAAGAACTCATTCTAAGGTATGTAAGACCACTCTAAAATCATTATTTTTAGAACATTTTAGAAAAATATAACCTAGTTTTCATCCCAAAAGTCTCAAGTCTTGGTCTAGATTAATTTCATGAAAATCTTATAAAGTTTAGTAAATTTCCTTACGTATACATAGATTCTTGATTAAATAATGATGAGTCTTGATTCTTTAATTGTTATGAAAGTATTGATTCCAAAATTTTAATGTTATAAATGATTTCTGTGAATTCATGTGGATTTCACGAACACTAATAAAGCTTATTGTCCAAGACTAGTTAAAGAATTCCGTTCTTGAACCATTCTTGCATTTGAGCTGAGGACATTATATATAAAAGAAGGATTTTCTTGACGAGTTTCTTGGCATTATTAATCTAACATGATTAAAAGTACATAAAGATATTAGTTATAGTAAAGTTAAAGATTTCAGTTGAGAAAGCTAAGTAGTAAGCTGGGCTAAGTCCCCACGAAAGCCAAATTTCAAGAATTCATCATCATTTGAGTATGAGCTATATAAAGTATTTTAGGAGTATTATTGAGTACCAATATGGGTGATAGTAGAATAAATTACTCAAACTCATAAACTGTGTAGCCAACATATGATAAGATTGTACTATAGTACCTTCCGCTTTAGCCATGGAGATGGCCCAATTTTGGGATGGATCCACTCCCCTAGTTATTCGTCCCCTAACCCGACAAACTATAGGATGGCTCTAGCACCGAGGGCAAGATGTTGTATCACCATGAAGCTCATAGTGGTGGTTATCAGTTAGAGAAACTCCCCAAGCTAAGCAACTAAGCTTTACTTATCAATTTTTAGCATGTTATTTTCAACATACAGTCTTACGATTATTGTTAACTCATTTATGACTATGATCATGTCTCTTATGATATATTATGTCATCCTAATTTAAATGTTTTGGCCATCTTACATACTCTACATTCCATTTACTGAAGTCCTTAGGACCTGCATCATTTTATGATGCAATCGCAGGTGAAAGAGTTCCTCAGCAGCCTCTTCGTTGAGAACTTGACAACTTTCAGTTATTGGTAAGGCTTCTTCTCAGTCCAAGGCTCCTATGTACATACTCTTTCATTTCAGCATTTACTTTAAGTTCTGACTACTTTGGGTCTGTCTCAGTAGCCCTTTCGAATTATTTTTAGTAGAGGTTCCATAGACCATGTGTTAGTATTTCAGTTTCTAGTTCATTCAGATAATTCTTATGAGTTTTTATTCAGCTTATGCAGATGATTTCTAAAGTAATATGTTGTTTTTATTAAGCCTTTCCACTATTACGAGTCTTCTGCTGAGTAAGCAGCCATGATAAGTGGTTCACTTGGGACTGGGAATGGTTTTCGAGTGCCGGCCACGTCTAGGGTATAGGCTCTGGGCGTGAAAAACTTGGTATCAGAGCCTAGAATTCAAGAGTCCTAGGGAGTCTATGGAACTGTGTCTAGTAGAGTCTGTATTATAGGTGTGAAGCATTCGACATCTATAATGGGGAAGCTACAGGATGTTAGGAAGTGTCACCATTTCTTGTTATTCTTTGCAGTGTCCTTTCTTACTTGTGTGTTCACACTATGTTTTTCAGATCATTCCTCCTCGTAGAGCTAACGGACAAGTCAGAGGCAGAGGATGCCTAGCCAGAAGGAAGGAAAACTCGCTTGGCCAAATTTCGGAGGAACCTAGAGGCCCAGCTATGCCTATGGAGCAGCCACAGAAAGCTGACGTTACTAATGTTGAGCTTCTCCAGGCCATTAAGACCTTGTCTCAAGTAGTCACTATTCAGGGAGGTCGGCAGGGAGATGGCAGGAATGATGGGGTGGACAGTACCAAAGTTAAAGAGTTTCTAAGAATGAATCCACCAGAGTCCACAGGGTCTGATGTGAAGGAAGATCCTGAGAATTTTATTAAGGATCTTCAGAAAGTGTTTCAGGTGATGCGTATAGCTGATGTTGAGCAGGTTGAGTTGGCTGCCTATCAGCTTAAGGGGGTAGCTAGACTCTAGTTTGACCGGTTGAAAGGGAGTAAGGCAGATGGGGCGCTAACAATTACTTAGGCAGTGTTTGAGGAGGCCTTCTTGGGATAGTACTTTCCGAGAAAGGTGAAAGAATTTCTAAACTTAAAGTAGGAATGAGTGTATGGGAGTACAACCTCAAAATTTACTTAGCTGTCCCATTATGCTCTAGCTATGGTGGAAGATATGCATACTAGGATGGATCTCTTCATGTCTGAGCTCTCTCGAATGACTAAGGGAGAGGCGCAGGAATGCATTGTTGATTGGTGACATGGATATAGCCCATTTGATGATATATGTTCAGCACGTAGAGGAGGAGAAGATGCAAGATAGGGAGGATTTCAAAAGTAAGAGGGCCAAGACATCAGGGTAATAGTTAGGTAAGAGAGGGAGTGGAGGTGGAGGTCACTCAGCTTTCTAGCATAAGATAGCCAGACTAGCACCTTCATCTGTTAGTACATCGACACCGAGGATCAGAAGTGAGAAGGAATCACAGAACCGCATATTTTTGGGCAGCTAGTCATAAGGTAGCGTAGCTCCAGGATCAAACCGCTATCCTACTTATGGTAAGTGTGGTAGATCTCATCTCGGAGAGTGCCTTATGGGCACAAATGGTTGTTTCAAATGTGGTCAGGTGGGGCATTTCTTGAAGGATTGTCCTACTGAGAAGCATAATATGAGAGACACCAGCTCACAGACAATCTCTTCAGCACTGCAGGGTAAGCCACCTCACAGGGGTACTACAGTAGGGACAAGTAGGGGCACAAACCGCTTGTATGCAAAGGGCACTAGACAGAAGAAGGAGTATGCTAAAAATATTTACTTATGATGTCTATGAATTGTTAGACCAGGAGCCACTTTGTCATTTATAACCCCATATGTAGCTGTGAAGTTTGGGGTTAACACAAAATGTCTTCATGAGCCTTTCAGTGTTTCTACTCCGACTGGGGAGTCTATCTTAGACCAAAGAATCTATAAGGGTTGCCCAGTCTCTATTTATGATAAGACTATTGTAGCTGATTAGATAATGTAGAGTTTGATGTCATCCTAGGCATAGATTGGCTTCATGATGGGTATGCCTCCATAGATTATAGAACAATAATCAAATTTCAGTTTCCTAATGAGCCGGTCCTAAAGTGGAGGGGTAGCTCAATCATTCTTAAAAGGCAGTTTGTATCATATCTCAAAGCTAGAAAGTTAATCTCCAAGGGATATATATACCACCTAGTCAGAGTTCAGGATTCTCGTACTTTGGCACCATCTATTTAGTCTGTTCCAGTTGTGAATGAGTTCCCAGAAGTCTTTCCTGAGGATCTTCCCAGAGTCTCTCCTGATATGGAGATAGACTTTGGGATAGATACTCTTCTAGATACTCAGCCCATATTTATTCTTCCATACCGGGCTCCTTTGGAGCTAAAAGATATAAAGTTGCAGTTGAAAGATCTTTTAGATAAGGAGTTCATTAGACCAAGCATTTCATCTTGGTGTTCCCTAGGTCTTTTTGTGCATAAAAAGGATGGTTCTTTTCGGATATGCATAGATTACCGTCAGTTGAACAAGGTCACCAATAAGAACAAGTATCCTCTTCCCAGAATTGATGACTTATTCGACCAACTTTAGGTTGCTACCTATTTTTCCAAGAAAGATCTTAGATCTGGATATCATCAGTTTAAAGTTAGAGAGAAAGACATTCCTAAGACAACATTCAGAACCTGATATGGCCATTATGAGTTCTTGGTCATGTCTTTCGGGTAGACAAATGCACCAGAAGCTTTCATGGATCTTATGAATGGTGTGTTAAGGCTATACCTAGTTCTGTTCATTATTGTGTTCATAGATGACATCCTAATCTACTCCCGTAACAAGGAGGAGTATTCAGACCATCTTAGAGCTATCCTTCAGACCCTTAAGGATCAGTAGCTATATGCTCAATTTTCTAAGTACGAGTTCTAGTTGGAGTCTATTGCATTTTTGGGGCACATTATGTCTGGTGAGGGTATTTGGGTTGACTCCCAAAAGATTGAGGCAGTGAAGAATTTGACAAGGCCCAAAACTCCCACAGAGATAAGGAGTTTTTTGGGCTTGGCGACATACTATAGATAGTTTATAGAGGGGTTTTCCTCTATTTTAGCTTCCTTGACTAAGCAAACTCAGAAGAAGACTAAGTTTGAATGGTCAAAAGCTTGTGAGAAGAGTTTCCATGAGTTGAAGACTAGGCTGACTACAACCTAGTCTTATCCCTACCCGATGGAGTTGATGATTTCGTGGTTTATTGTGATGCTTCTAGAGTTGGCTTGGGTTGTGTATTAATGCAAAGAGGCAAGGTGATAGCATGTGCCTCTAGACAAGTTAAGATTCATGAAAAGAATTACCTAACTCATGATCTTGAGCTTACAGGGGTGGTGTTTGCTTTTATGATCTGGAGACACTATCTATATGGTGGGCATGTGGATGTATTCATGGACCATATGAGTTTGCAGTATGTGTTTTGCTAGAAGGAGCTAAATTTGAGATAGAGGAGATGGTTGGAGCTGCTGAAAGACTATGATATGAGTATCCTCTATCATCCAAGTAAAGCTAATGTGGTTGCTGATGCTCTTAGTAGGGTGACCATGGGGAGCATAGCCCATGTTGAGGATGAAAAGAGAATTAGCTGAGGAGGTTCACAGACTAGCCCGTTTGGGGGTACAGATTGAGGATTCTGACGAAGATAGGGCTATTGTCAGAAATGGGTCAGAATTATCTTTAGTGGTAGAAGTGAAAGAAAAGCAAGACAGAGATCCCATCCTCCTCTAATTGAAGGATGATTTTTTGAAGCAGAAAGTATTAGTGTTCTCAAAAGGTGGAGATGGTGTCCCGAGGTACCAAGGCAGTTTGTGTGTGCCAAATGTTGACGGTCTTAGAGATAGGATCTTGGCTGAGGCTCATAATTCCAGATACTCTATCCACCCTGGTGCAACAAAAATGTATAAAGATTTGCGAGAATTCTATTGATGGGATGGTACGAAGAAGGACATTGCTGAGTTTGTGTCTAAATGCCCAAATTCCCAGTAAGTTAAGGTTGAACACCAAAGGCCTTGTGGTGTAGCCTAGAACATAGAGATCCCGGAATGGAAATGGGAGATGATTAATATGGACTTTGTAACAGGCTTATCTCGATCCCGTAGATAGCATGATTTAATATGGGTCATAGTAGACAGAATGACTAAGTTAGCTCACTTCCTACCTATCAAGACGACTGATATAGCCGAGGACTATGCTTGACTCTATCTAAAAGAGATTGTTGGACTGCACGGGGTCCCTATATCAATTATTTCAGGCAAAAGAGCTCTGTTTACAGCCCAGTTTTGTAAGTCCTTTTAGAAAGGGCTTGATATGAAGGTAAATCTTAGCAGAACTTTCCATCCACAGAAGGATAGGCAAGCAAAACGAACTATGAAGACCTTGGAAGATATGTTGAGAGCTTGCGTGAAAGACTTTAAAGTTAATTGGGATTATGATTTACTTTGATTGAGTTCTCCTATAATAATTGTTTTTAGGCTAGCATATAGATGGCAATATATGAGGGTCTTTATGGGAGAAGGTGTAGATCACCCATAGGGTGGTTTGAAGTAGGTGAGGCAGGGTTGATAGGACCCAATCTAGTCCATTAGGTGATGGAAAAAGTGAAGGCCATCCAGGAGAGGCTCAAGACAGCTTAGTCCAGACAAAAGTCATACACAGATGTTAGGAGGAGAGACTTGAAGTTTGGGGTAGGCGATTGGGTGTACTTAAAGGTATCTCCAATGAAGGGAGTTATGAAATTCGGGATGAAGGGAAAGCTCATCCCAGGATATATTGGGCTATATTAGATTCTGGGAAAGTGGCTAACGTTGCTTACGAGTTAGAGTTACCAACAAAGTTAAGTGTTATACATCCGGTGATTCATAGTTCCATGCTTAAGAAGTGCTTGGGAGATCCCTCTCTAGTTATCCGGTTGAAAGTGATGGGATTAACGACAACTTGTCTTACAAAGAGATTTCAGTGCAAATATTAGACCGACAAGTTTGTAAATTGAGGACCAAAGAGATAGCTTCAGTGAAAGAATTATGGAGAAACCAATTTCTGGAGGAAACCACAAGGGAGGCCAAAGAAGATATGAAGGCCAAGTATCCAACTTATTCATTGGCCTAAATGAGGATCTTGAAGGTAAACTTTCATCTTTTCATGTTGAAGATTTATGCTTATTAAGTTAGGAAATCTTGTGGTTTGAGCTAGCTTTGTTCGTATCGTTATCATTCGAGGATGAATGTTCCCAAGGGGGAAATATTGTAATACCTCATGAAATAATGAAAATACCCCTAGAATTGACCTTGTGTGTAACGTGCCTTCCCTTACTTTGTTTGAAAATTTGAGACCAGATTTGTGATCAGTGCAAAAAATCTTGTTGAAAAATAGTCTAGACTCAGCAAAAACTCCAAAAACGCGAATTATTTTTGTGCAAGTGAGCTTAAAGCAGTGCAGTTTCCATGCCCCTTCCATGACACGGAGTGGACACAGAACCATACTTTGATGTTTCTCCAAAATTTGACAAAACACGAAAATTCGCAAACACTAGTGCGCGTCGCGCATTGTGCAGGAAGGATACAGTTTTCATTTTTTACATGGAGGGGTGATTCTGAATTTTTCCACACACCTTATCCTATACTAAGTTGGTTTTTAAGTCGAATTAAGTCCAAAATGTATTTTACTTATTCATATGCTCAAGCAGACACTCCCTAGAACCTACGCTAAAAAAATTCAAGAAACGGTTATAAGGCTTCAATTTTCCTTTCAATTCCTCAAGAACTCATTCTAAGGTATGTAAGGTCACTGTAAAATCATTATTTTTTCGAATATTTTAGAAATGTATAACCTACTTTTCATCTCAGAAGTCTCAAGTCTTGGTCTAGATTAATTTCATGAAAATCTTATAAAGTTTAGTAAATTACCCTACGTATGCATGGATTCTTGATTGAATAATGATGATTCTTGATTCTTTAACTATTATGAAAGTAGTGATTCCAAAATTTTAAATTTATAAATGATTTCTTGTGAATTCATGTGGGTTTCACGAACACCCGTAAAGCTTATAGTCAAGACTAGTTAAAGAATTCCTTTCTTGAACCATTCTTGCATTTGAACTGAGTACATTATATATTAAAGAAAGATTTTCTTGAAGATTTTCTTGGCATTATAGTTGAGTAATCTAGCATGATAAAAAATACATAAAGATATTAGTTATAGTAAAGTTAAAGATTTCAGTTGACAAAGCTAAGTAGTAAGCTAGGCTAAGTCCCCAAGAAAGCTATATTTTAAGAATTTATGATCATTTCAGTATGAGTTATATAAAGTATTTTGGGAGTAGTATTGAGCATAAAATATATTACTCAGACTCATAAACTATGTATCCAGCATAGGATAGGATAGTACTATAGTACCTTCCTCTTTAGCCACTGAGATGGACCAGTTTTGGGATGGATCCACTCCCCTAGTTATTCATCCCCTACCCAGGCAAACTATGGGATGACTCTGGAAGCATGGGCAAGACACTGTATCACCATGAAGCTCATAGGGGTGGTTGTCGGTTAGAGAAACTCTCCAAGCTAAGCAACTAAGTTTTACTTATCAGTTTCCAGCATGTTATTTTTAGCAGATAGTCTTATGATTATTGTTAACTCATTTATGACTATGATCATGTCTCTTATGATATATTGTGACTTCCTAATTGAAATGTTTTGGCCATCTTACATATCATACATTCCACTTACTGAAGTCCTTAGGACTTGCATCATTTTATGATGCAGAGATAGGTGATAGAGTTCCTTAGCAACTGCTTCGTTGAGAACCCAATAGCTATCAGTTATTGTGAGGTCTCTTCTCACTCCGAGGATCCTGTGTCCATGAAATTTCATTTCAGTATTTACATTAAGTTCTGCCTACTTTGAGCCTATCTCAGTAGCCCTTTCAGAGAGTTTATAGGAGAGGTTCCATAGACCGTGTGTTAGTATTTCAGTTTCTAGTGCATTCAAATAATTCGTATGAGTTTTTATTCATCTTATCTAGACGATTTCTAAAGTAGTATGTTGCTTTATTAAGCCTTTCCACTATTATAAGTCTTTTGCTGAGTGAGTAGCCATGCCAAGTGGTTCTCTTGGGACCAGGAATGGTTTTTGAGTGCTGGCTACGTCCAGGGTGTAGGCTCAGGGTGTGGCAATCGTATATCAAAGAATGTAATATAACAAGATCCTCTAAAATTCATGATGTATGAAATGGAAATAAGGCTCTCATTTATAGTGGGTATGTAGCCATAACATATATCTCAAACTCATGCGAGCTATTACATGAATTTGCTTGATGTTGACCTTCCATTGGGTGAGAGAAGATTCTATTGGGTGCTATCATGAACTAAGGATTGGAAGGGTTGGGGGAGGGCAACTCTGACTCTTCTCTTACCTTGTACCTCCACCACACCTTATGACCTGGTCATTTCATATGTGATGGCCACCTTCCGTACGACTCGATCATTTCGAAAGGATTTCCTTATCAAAACATATCATGTCATATCATATCATAAATGAATAGTCATGGCATATAGTTCAAGGAAAGGAGTATGGACCCTTGGGGATATTCCACGGTGACATCCAATACATCGGTGCTTGGTCATCAACCCACTAGAATAAATATATATACATGCTTGTAAAAGAGGTATAAGTTTTAAAATCATTTTCATCCATTTTTGGGCTTAAAGACCAAACCATATTCGTAACAATTCATACTTAGGCTCAAATGCCAAATCATAGCTCATAGTCATAATACTCATACATGGGAACAACTTATTCATTCATACATAATGGTGTAAGCACCCACAATACTCAAAGAGCCATAATCATAGACATGTATGTGATCACATTCTTGTCATAACCAATATCTTATCAAAATCATATCATGGAACATGATTGGGGTTAGCCCGCTGCATAATTTCCATAATAATCCTATGTCATGAATGCAAATGCAATGAATGATATGAGAAAGCATGGGTAACCAAGATTCAATCTAAAATCGATAATATAACATGAAGTTCAAATGAAAAAATAATTAAATTCACATTTAACATCATAATATAATCACTCATGCATAAACAAGTCTTAAAAGGGGACATGTATATTCATAATTTCATAATATCAATATAAATCATCATAATAAAGCTTAAAGTAACTTAAAATCATCAAATATGTACAACCTTTACATCAATTTAATTGAATAAACCCAAATAATGAAAACCCATATTCAAAGAGAGCTTAAATTCAAGAAATTTGATTGAAAAGATTTTGGTCTCCTTGATGGGAAGGAACCAGGGATTAAACCAATATACCTTCACCATGATGAAGAAACCCTAAAAGAATTTGAAGAAGAATTGAACTTGTCTTGATTCCCAAGTTGAAAATCTTCAAGAACTCTTGAGAGGATTTTTTAGAGTCTTTTGAACGAGAGAAAGTGAATGTGCATAATTTGAATAGGGTTTTAGGTCTTTAGAAGGTCATTATATAGCATAGGAGATTTCAAAAGTCCAATAGCAATAACCGAATTTATGGAAACACCATTAATGAAATGCAATTAAAAAACAAAACCCATATATACCCTTACACAAGTGAGTTTTACGAAAATGGGCATAACGTCTTCATCCGAACACTAAATGAGGTAAAACAAAGTACGTTGGAAAGCTAATTCAAAGAGATTTCATTTGATAGGTTGTAGTCGAACCTATTCCTTTTGTGCTAAGAGATATGGACATTTAAAATAGACCCTTCTATCAGTACTTGTGAGAAACTTAAGCCATAGGAGACCCATGATAGTGATAAATGACATAAATAAGATTGAATTGAAGGCTTGAAGTTAAACCTAGATTGAGCTTAATGATCTGATACATAGAAAATTACATGAAGTTAGCTATAATGTGGGCTACACGGCCTGTATGATGTCACATGGTTTGTTACATAGGCGATACCCCTATACTTGGAAAAATATTCATGATGAGGTTATGAGACGTCGTCCATACTTCGAGAAAATTTTCTTTTCCAGAGATATAAAGATGGGTAAACAGTCCATGAACTTTCACACGGCCCGTGAAGGTGGCCGTGTTCCAATACTTCACCTATTGTGTTCCAAGCTCAAGGCCATTACATGGCCCTGCACATGGTCCACGAATTGTCAAACAGACTATATGGGATCCATGTATGATGTGCCTTATCCAAAAACTCTACTACAGGGCCACACTCTCAAAATTAAGGTCAAATATATTTCCACTGTAGGCCACACGGCACGTGTGACCTCACACTGACCGTGTGGTCTCCCTTTGTAAGACATTTTGTCCAAAAAAATTCTTAAGCTTTGATGAATTCGTAAAAAAATCCGGGTCCGTATATCATCTGCCTGTTGGGAACATTCATCCTTAAATGAGGTGGAACAGGACTTGACTTAGAACATGAAACTCCCAAACACAAGGTACAATGCATAATTCATCATTTAAAAATTATCAAGTGATTAAAACTCTAATCAAAACGTATTTGAATCATTTAAAACATCATGAAAATAAATCATATTTGTGCACATGTATGCATGTCATATCATGAGACTCAAGAGTCAAAGAATTAGAACCATCGAAAATAGGTAGAACCTAATATCATAGTCTTGAGTAGATTACATAGGATAGAGGTATCATCACATCATAGTTCATCCCACTTCCCACATGTTGATCCTCGTTGTGAAGCCTCTCTACTTGCCCATCCAAGATCTCAACCGAAACTTCCTCATAAGACAACTTCTCCCCAGCATCAATGCCTTCCGAAGGAACAATATCCTTAGTATTACAAACCAACTCCCTCACTTAGACACCTAGAGAATTGAATGAATAAAACTCAAACCCAGGTGCAAATCCAATCCATAGGCCACGTTCTCAAACAGCTTCACATTATCATAAGGACCTATATACCGAGAGCTTGACTTTACCTTCTTTCCAAAATGCCTCAGGCCCTTCATAAGTGAGACCTTCACATACACCCCAATCACCAATACGAGACTCATGATCCCTCGTTCCAACATCCAAATAAAACTTTTGATGACTTCGAAGCGTTTCCAGCTTTTCCCTTACTAATTCCACTCTTCCCATAGCCTCCAACACTAAATCCGGGCCTATAGAAGTCATCTCATCTAACTCAAACCATCCTACCAAAGACTTACACCTTCTATCATACAAACCCCTAAATGGTTCCAAACCAATGCTAGGACGAAAACTATTATTGGAGGCCAACTCAATAAGTTGTAGGTGATCATCCCAATTAACCTTGAATTCTAACATGCAAGATATCGACATGTCCTCCAAAGTTTGAATTGTCCTCTCGGCTTACCCAACAGATTGACGATGAAAAATGGTATGAACCTGACTTCACCTTAGGGCCAAGCCCCCCTTCCCCCTCCGAGATGATTTCCAAAAGTGAGAAGTAAGTTGGGTACCACAATCCAACATAATAAAAGTACGCATACCATCCAGTCTAACCAACTCCAAATTACATAACTTGGAACTGTCTTCAATATTGAGTGTTGTCTCAACCGATAAAAAGTGAGTCGTCTATCGCGCGCTAAACAATAACCCAAATTGAATCAAATTGCTTTTGGGCCTAGGCAATCAAACCACAAAACTCATGTTCGCCTCTTCCCACTTCCAAGTAGAAATTTTAATATCTTGAGCCAAACCACTGGGTCTTTTTTGCTCTACTTTCACTTGTTGACAATTAGGACATTCGAACACAAATTTGGCTGTATCCTTCTTCATAACGTGCCACCAATACACCTCTGTCAAATCCCAATACATCTTAGCAGAACCTGGGTGGATCGAACATTGAGAGTTATGGGCTTCACTCATGATCAATTTTTTAAGACTAGTAACATTCGAAACACACAGTCGAACTTGGTACCTAATTACACAATCACCCTCTTGGGAGAAAACCTCTATCTTATTTCTGGCAACCAACTTTTCAACACAACCAATGATGGGTCCAAGTCTAGCTTAGCCTTCACATCAACAACCATAAAAGATGTGGCCCCATTATGAACGTGAATACATCCATCATTAGAGCCAGCCAACCTAGCACCCAATCCTAGCACCCAATCTAGACAAATAGCAAACATTTGTTGCCAAATCCTTCTTCCCTTCACCAACTTCCCTCTAACCTCATATATAAAATCAGCTACAACATCCTCCTTTCCTGGAAAGCATTACGAGCCTAAAGTAACTCTCCCTACCCAATAGAGAGGGATAGAGATAGGAAATCTCAAGACATGTTCCATAACACGATAAGAATCATGAAAGAGTGAAACATTTCCTAAAATGACTTGTAGACTCTTACCCATAGATGTGGTGCACTTCACACCCATGAATAAGACTCGACTTGACCCGCGCATGTTCGACTCTGAGGACCATCATAAGCCAAGTGCTCTGATACCATCTCTGTCATGATCCGAACCTAGGGTCTAGGAGTGACATGGTGAATCGGAGCCCGAGAGTCCCCAAATAAGCCTCAAAGTACCCATATTCACATCATCGATTTGAAAACATAAACAGATAGTAAACATGTAATCCTAAGGAACGAAAAAGTAGGACTTACACTATGGGGATATCATAGAGAAAGTGATTAATATGGATTCACATAACACGTAGCACATAAAGACTAACGGGCGAGTAAGTATGACTCACTCTATGGGGGTAATTCGGGACTTAGGATCTTCCACATTCCCACATCAAATACACATTCATATCATAATTCGTATACTCAATTCATAATAGCCATATCCAAAAGATATCCATAACCATAAGTTCCAAATGCAATACATAACTTATAAATCCGATAAGAGTCTACAAGATATCCAATAATACCTCTAGACATAAGATGCGATGGGGGCCAAGACATGCCTCAAGCTTACCCTCAAAGTAAATAATATAGACAGGGTATCATAGGTAGAGGAATAGTGGATTGTCCTTGAAAGATAGGACTCACCATAATAATTATCTCAAGATCCAATCTAGCCATCGTACGGTGGAAGAAGGTAGCCTCCGGTCCCTGCATAGTAAGATCATGTAGGCAAAAGTATGCATTAGTACGCTTGAATGTACTAAGTATGCGGGGTGCAATGCATGTAGCTTGCCAAACCTGCACTTTAATGTTAGATGACAAGGGTACATAATATAGATAGAATCATATATCTAAGAGAGTAATGTAATAAGACGCATGAAATACAATTGAGGCTCATATATATAGTGGGGATGTAGTCATAGCCGATATCTCAAACTCATGCGAGCTATACATGAATTTGCCTGATGTTGACCTCCCATCAGACGATAGAAAATTACTTGTCAAAGGTAATCTACACCATGCCTCAGGACCCAATCATTTCGTATATGGTGGCCACGTTCCTTACGATCAGGTTATTTTGGAAGGATTTCCTTATCAAATCATATCATATCATAAATGAATAGTTATCCCTTACGACCTGATCATTTTGGTGATGACTACCATTCCTATGCTGGCACATAATTTAAGGAAAGAAGTATGGATCCTTGGGGATAGCTCACGTGGACATCCAATCTGTTGGTGCTAGGTGATCATCCCACTAGAATTCATATATATATATGAACGTAAGAAAAGCATAAGCTTTCAAATTATTTTCATGAATTCTTTGGCTTAAAGGCCAAACCACATTCATAACAACTCATATTTAGGCTCAAATGCCAAATCCTAGCACATAGTCATAATACTCATGCATAGGAATAACTCATTCATACATACATAGTGGTGCAAGCACCCATAATGCTCAAAGATCTATAATCATAAACATGTATGTGATCACATTCTTGTCGTAACCAAAACCTTATCAAAATCATATCATAGAATATGATTGGGCTTAACCCACTTCATAATTTCCATAATAATCCAATTTCATGAATTCAAATGCCATGAATAATGTAAGGAAAGCATGGTAATTAAGATTCAATCTAAAATCAACAATATAATATGAAATTCAAATAAAAATATAATTAAATCCACAATTTAAAATCATAATATAATCACCCATGCATAAACAAGAATTAAAAGGGGACATGCATATTTATAATTTCATAAAATCAATGTAAATCATAATGATAGGGCTTAAAGTAACTTAAAATCATCAAATATATACAATCCATACATCAATTTAATTTAATAAACCCAAATAATGAAAATCCATATTCAAAGAGAGCTAAATTCATGATATTTGATTGAAAAGATTTGGGTCTCCTTGATTGGAAGGAATCAAGGATTAAACCCACATGCCTTCACCAAGATGAAGAAAACCCAAAAGAATTTGAAGAAGAATTAAATTTGTCTTGATTCCCAAGTTGAAATTTTTCAAGAACTCTTGAAAGGATTTGTGAGAGCCTTTTGAATGAGAGAGAGTGAATGTGAATAAGGTTTTAGGTCTTAAAAAGATCATTATATAGCATTAGAGATCCCAAAAGACTAAAAAAAATAACTGAATTTACGGAAACACCATTATGAAATGGAATTAAAAAGAAAGACCTGTATATAGCCCAACATAGATGAGTTCTATGAATATGGGCATAACATCTTCATCCGAACTCTAAAACAGGTGAAACCAAGTGCGTTGAAAAGCTAATTCAAAGTACTTTCATTTGATAGGTCATGGTCTACCCAGTTCCTTTTGTTCTATGAGATATTACTATTTAAATCGATACTTGTGAGAAACTTAGCCAATGGAATTCCTTTGAACATGACTTGATATAGGAGACCCATGATACCCTTAAATGACATAAATAAGATTTAATTGAAGGCTTAAAAGTTAACCTAGACTGAGTTTAAAGATCCCATACTTAGAAAATTTCACGAAGTTACTATATTGGGGGCTACACAACTCGTGTGATGTCACACGATTTTTGACATGGGCTGGTACCCCTATACTTGGAAAAATCTTCATGATAAGGTTAAGAGACGTGGTCTATACTTAGAAAAATCTTCCATTTCCAGAGCTATACGGACGGGCACATTGTCTATGAACCTTAACATGGCTCATTAAAGTGGCCGTGTGGAGCTACTTTGCTTCACAAGTTGGTGTTCCAAACTCAAGACCATTACGTGGCCCTCCACACGGTCCGTGAAGTGTCACATTGCCCGTGTGGGGTCCAAGTATTATGTTCCTTAGCTCAAAACTCTACTCCAAGGCCACACTCTCAAAATTAAGGCCAAGTATTGTGCCATTGTAGGCCACACGACTCGTGTGACCTCATACTAACTGCATGGTCTCCTTTAGGACAACACTTGATCCAAATTTTTTCCAAAGCAAAATTCTCATGTCCGATGAAGTAATACAAGAATCTTGGTGAAAAGCCCCAAAAATGTTCTTCGAAATGCCCATAATCATAATTTCCATATATCTCAAATTCATACGTGATATCAAAAATCCAACTTCATATTCTTGATTGGGGGCAAAATTGAGTGGGAAATAGGTATAACCTCGATTTGAGAAGACCCATAGTGAAAAATAATTTTCACAACAATTTGAATTCCAATAGGCATCCGTGCCTTGGGAGCGATGCGCCAGGGGCACAGATCAGTGTAGGAGTGCCCTTCGCAATGGGTTCACATAGCCAGTGATGTGAACCAATAGAGTTTTTTCCTGACTTTCTATTTCTACCCAAGGGCCTTGGGGTCATAGCCAATGCCAATATATACATGAAAACACCTAGACTTAGCCATTTTTTCAACTCTATATCACTCAAGACTCTCTCAAAACACTCTATAACATTTAACCAAATATTTCATCCAAATTCAAGTGTCTCAAGCATGATTCCAGATCTTAAGGACTCCATTCAAGCTTCAAGTTTCCTTCAAGTCTACATAAAGAAAACCTAAGTTTGAGGTATGTGGGTTTCATCTATTGGGTCCATTTATGTGTGGAGCTCAATCTCTCTCTTTTTGAAAATTGTATTTTTTTCAAGTTGTCTCTTCTATGGGTATCTTTTATTATGGATTTTGATTACAAATTATGCTGGGGCTTTATGAAATGTTGATTGAATATGCATGTTTGTCTATTTCAAGCTTATATAATCAATTGGTTTTGTCTATTGAGACTATGCATGTTTTGAGCTATAAAACTACGATCTATTATGAGATTTGATGATGGATTTCAAGGTATCTTACATGAGAGTTTTACTATATGTTGGTGGGTTGACTTTCATCGAGTTTTCTCATATTATTTCACTCTTAAATTGCATGACTTGACACTAGAGACACCCACCAAGTGTATGATAAAATGTCTTGACAAGGGTTCTCAAGTTATTGATGAACTACTTCATAGTTATAAGTCAAGTGATATGATGATTAAGGGATTGCATATATGCATTGAATTCATGAAAAGTATCTATAGTCTTGGAAGTTGACCATGCGTTGTTGTGGGGTGACATGCCCATACTACCATGTTGAGGGGTAGATACCTCGAGGCATGACATGCCCATACTATCATGTTGAGGGGTTGATACCTCGACCATCACACCGAGAAGTTAACATGCCATGGATTCTAAGTAGTAGTTGCTTGATCTATGATTATGGTCTCTTCCCATACATGTAATCTATATTTGCAAGTTATTTGATTTACAAACATATTTCACCTCAAGCGTAGATCATGCATGCCATATTGATAATATACCTAACCATTGCGTATGACTACGCATTTTGACTATGTTGGCTTATATCCTGTTTTTGTAATTTCAAATGTACTAACGCATACTCAATGCCTATATGATTTTACCACCTAGGAACTAGAGCCCCTCTCGGTCATCCTCCACATGGCTAATTTTGGCATTTTGGAAGATAAGCTGTGGCGAATCCTCAAGTCTAGGGACACTAGCTATGCTATTCTAACCATTTGATCTCTTTATGTTGATCACTTGATACTACAAGGGTGACCTCGAAGAGTGTATTGGTCCTCCATACATCACTTGATACTGCAAGGGTGAGCCCGGAGAGTGTCTTGGTCCCCCGTCCAATCTCTATTTGAGGTATTGTCGGGCTTGGCCCCCGGTCCAATCTATGTTAAAGGTTTTGTTCGAACAATTGATATACTTATGCTTTGAGGTTTGAAGATTTTATGCTTGATAAATATCAGGACTTCCTATCATGACCCAAGCCTAGGGACTAGACGTGACATGGTGAATGGGAACCAAAAGGGGCCCCAAACAATACTCTTAGCATATCATTTACACATTTTTTGTCACGGAAGTAATTAAACGACAATAAGAGAGTACAAATAAGGAAAAAAGGACTAAGCAAAGTCTTTAATAACATAAATCATGGAAGAGTCAAAGCTTAGGAATAATTACATCACTTGTCCAACAACACCTCTAGCATGGATAGGGCGGGGGCCAAGACAATTTCCGGGATCACTCACATAGTATCAAGAGTTCAGCATAGAAGAATAACATAAGCAAGAATAGAATAGCTAGTGTCCCCGAACTTGAGGACTCACCGAAGCTTACCTTCAAGATGTCCAAACACTAACCACATGGAGGATAATCATGAGGAGCTTCAATTTCTACATAGTAACATCATGTAGGCACATAGTATGCATTAGTAAGTTTGATTGTACTAAGTATGTAGGATGCAATGCAAAATGAGATAGGCAATATAGTCAAAATATATAAACATAGGCAATGGATAGTATAATAACAATATAACATGCATGATCAATGCTTGAAGTAAAACATGCTTATATAGAACATATTACATGTGTAGGAAGAGACCATCATCATAAACCAAGCGAAGTAGTACTTGGAATCTAATGCATACCACCCCCTTGGAAGGTGATTGATGTATCTACCCCTCAAATGGTAGTATAGGCATACTACTGCCCAAAAAGGCGATTGAGATATCTACTCCTCAAATTGTAATACTGGCTTACCACCCACCCACAAGGCGATTGAGGTATCTACCCCTCAACATCGTAAGACTAGCTTACCACGCCCGTGACAAGGTGGTTGAGGCATATCACTCCCTCATCAATGTGTGGTCAACTTGCAACATCATAGATACTTTTTACGAAATCATTACACACAAATATTCCTTTCATCATCATAAAGTGACTTGACTCATAAGCCATACAATAGATCATCAATAAGTCAAGAATCCATAACCGGATATTTTATCAATCACTTGATGGGTGTGTAATGCTAATTCAAAATAATGTAGTTCAAGAGTGAAATCATGCGAGAAAACATAATGCAAATCAACCCACGATCACTTTGTAACACCATTAAGCACGATACATTGAAACCCCTCATCAAATATCATAATAGATCATAGATTCATAACTCCAAACATAGTTAAACAATCCACATTTCATTAAACCCCAACATAGTTTATAATCAAATTCATAGTAAGCGATACCTATGGATAATTCAACTTGAAAACATGCAATTTATATAAAAGGGAAGGTTAGGCACCATGGGTGAAAGGACCCAATGGTTGTAACCTACATACCTCAAATTTGGAGATTTCCTTGAAAAAGATTTGAATGAGAACTTAAAGCTTGAATAAATTTCTTGAGATCCGGAGATAAGTTTTGGACACTTTGAATTTAGGTGAAATATTTAGCTAAGTGTTAGAGAGGGTTTTGAGGGATGTCTTGAATGATATGGGGTAGAAAAATGACTAAGTATAGGTGTTTCTACGCATAGGAAGGCTTAGGACCAAGACCACAAGGCCTTGGATCGTAATAAGAAAAACTGGCAACCAAAATACACAGGTTCACGATGGGTCCGCGTCGCGAAGGTGTCGCGGACCCTCACTGGAATTGCAAAGTTAGCGAAATTCATTTTTTTTTGCTATGGGTCTTCTAAAATTAGGGTTATACCCATTGCCCACTCAATTTTTCCCCCTAATCAAGAATATGAAGTTATATTTTCGATATCACGCATGAATTTTGAGATATATAGAAATTACAATTATGGGCATTTAAGAGGCACACTTTTGGGCACTTTTTGGGGCATGTCACTTCTCTTAGTCCCGCTTCCCTTATTTATATCTCTTGTTATTGTTTAATTTGCTTTTGTATCCAAGCATGTGTGCAAGATATGCTAAGAGGCTTGTTTGGGGTCCCTTCAGGTTCCTATTCACCGTGTCACGTCTAGACCCTAGGCTTGGGTCATGACAAATCTAGATATCAAAGCACTAGGTTGTTAGTGGTCCTTGGAATCTAATACACTGCATCGATTAGAGTCTTGTTCATGGTTTTTTGCATGAACTATATCGTGCTATAGAAGTTAAGGCTTTTCCTTTGAGGAATGCTCTTTGATATTCTAGATCATGCCTATTCCAAGAGGAAGACAAAGTAGAGCCCGTTCACCCAAGGAGCAACCGGCTCCTCCCGCTCCTCAAGCACCTCAAGATGGGGGATTGGCCCATGATGAGTTATGAGAAGCTATCATCATGTTGGCTCATGCTATGACCAACCAAATTAAACATGGAGCCCAATATCCTCATGCTCTTACTATGGCCTCAAGGGTGACAGATTTCACTAGTATGAATCCACTGGAGTTCTATGGGTCCAAGGCAGATGAGGATCCCAGAGAATTCATTGATGAGGTTGATAAGGTGTTATCCATTATGGGAGTTATTTTAGAGGAAAATGTAGAGTTGGTGGCCTTCTAACTCATAGGGGTGGCTAAAATTTTCTTTACTTAATGGAAGATAGAGAACATGAATGATAATGTTATCCTTTGGGAAGAGTTCAAAGCGGCATTT